>JBBMOC010001218.1:0-13411 GCA_037975185.1 Centropyge bicolor | reverse complement strand
GGGTGACGTCACGGACACTACGTCCATATTTTATACAGTCTATGGTTATGACAAACAAATTAAGGTTACTGTATGTTTAGGGTTAGGCAACTAAATCACTTGGTTATGGTTAGGGAAAGCTTGTGGTTATGGTTAAAATAATTTGTATGAAAATGTGAACGCTTAAACACTCATCCACCACATGACCTTTACATCCCGCCTACGTAAAGGGCACACTGCGTCCTGCACTGGTACTGAGCACATTGTGCGCTGCGGTATTGTCTGATATGGCTTTCCCAGGGCTACAATTAATTGCCTCAATTTTGACCATAGTTGTTGGTGACCTTTCAACCCATTTGATAAAAGTTGTCTTTGAAGTCACTTGAACTGATGAAAAAGAAAGCAAAGGTTTCATGCATATACCCTGTCGTGATGAGGTTCTTAGACCTACCCGACAATAGCTATGTTGGTGATATAAACCTACATTACACTTTGCTCTGCCCAGCTTTAACATGACCACAGCTCATACTACTGATTATATGCAGAGAGACTCAAAGGCAAACCTTCAGTTTCCTCGTCTTGCATTGACCTTCACTAGGTGGTGAGGCCTAGAGCGCCCACCAGAGGACAACCCAGAATTTCACTACTTTAAATAACAGGTCCAGACCTACACTCGTTCTTCCTCACCTGCATCAAGCTATTCTTCCTTTTCTTCCCTCCTTTCCCTCCTCCGCCTCCTCCTCCCCCTCCAGCTCCTCCTGCCTCCCCACTGCTGTCCAACCCCCGAGCCTTGCTGTCTTCATCAATCGGCCTCCGCATCAGCATAATCCTGGGCAGCACTTTGAGAAACACCGAGCGCACCCAACCCGGCATGGTGTGGGTCATCGGCGTGCGGTAGTGTACGTTGAGCACGAACACGGTGATGACGATGCTGAGCGTGACGAAGATCATGGTGAAGAGCAGGTACTCGCCGATGAGCGGGATGACCAGCGACGTGGAGGGGATGGTCTCCGTGATAACAAGCAGGAAGACAGTGAGGGAGAGCAGGACGGAGATACAGAGCGTGACCTTCTCTCCACAGTCAGACGGGAGATAGAAAACCAGCACTGTGAGGAAAGAGATGAGGAGGCAGGGGATGATGAGGTTGATGGTGTAGAAGAGTGGCAGGCGTCGGATGTAGAAGGAGTAGGTGATGTCCGGGTAGATCTCCTCACAGCAGTTGTACTTGATGTCGTGCTTGTAGCCCGGAGCGTCGATGATTTCCCATTCGCCGCTCTCCCAGAAGTCTTTCAGGTTCACCTAGGAGATGGATAATGAACTTAAAACCACATAATGATTTAACACGAGTACAACACTCAGGGTTCAGTTACCGTTCTTTAAAAGGCTCTGCCAGTCAATACGTTTTTGTCTGATAAGTATGGATTTGTTAGGATCTGCAAATCAAATCAAAACTTTTATTATTTTTTTTTTTTTATGAAATACTGTCTGTCGCAGCAAGTTTACATCTTGCAATTTACAGTTCAGAAAACCTTGCAGTAATAGGATTAAATATTAAAGTGAAGAGGAACATTTTAAAGAAGTGCAGGCACTGTAAAAAACAAAACTTTTTACATTTAAAATAAGGATTTTTTTTTACATTTTTTTTGCTGGATTTATATTCAAATCACAGACTGATGAAAGACCATTAAAGAGGCACTCAGTTTAGTATTGCACTTACATAAAGAGACAGATTAAATATAAGAATTCCCATCATGCACCTTGGCAACATCCTTCATTAGACCCTCCCTACATCCTAAATACCCACTTCTTTTAAAGGCCATGCCCCCAGATGCTGTCAAATATTTCAGGCGTCAATCCTTATTCAGGGTAACTCTAATGACATCACCGTGACATCATCAGGGTTATTTTCTCAGACTTCAGTAAAACCCAACAATAATGATCCCTACAGAAAACACATGCTATATCTAATGAGTGTAATCGGAGATAAAGTCACAGCAGACTTGGACGCAGTCACAGACACTGACCTTGGACCCGATAAGTACCAGGTCAATCTTGGCTTTGTCATAAGTCCAGGAGCCAAACTTCATGGAGCAGTTCTGATAGTCGAAGGGGAAGTAGGTGATGTCCATGGGGCAGGAGGATTTGAAAATGGCCGGAGGAACCCAGGTGATGGTGCCGTCGAACTTCAGCAGAGCCTTGGTCTTATCCTCCACCAGGAAATCACCTACAGCGCTGTACATGACATGTGTGTGTGTGTGTGTGTGTGTGTGTTTGTGTCATCAACCAGAAATATCCCCATGGAAGGTATGAGGAGATATGATACCAGGTTTTGATTAGGACACAAAGGTTAGAAGGCAGAGATGTGAAAGCGATGAGAGGGAAGTTGAGGAGAAAATGAAAGTGAGGAACACAAGAGAGGGCAGAAGATAAAGAGGTGAAATTACGGAGGTGAGAAGCAGAGCGTTCGGATTAAAAGAACAGAGAACAATGACACATTATGAGTTACTGTGAAATACAAAATTGCTTTTCAATGGCATTATGAGTCGCTATTGTAAGCAGAGAGAAGAAATGAGACCACAATTAAGTGAGCTGAAATTGGGAGACGAGAGCAGAGCACAAACTGACCCCGAACAATAGACAATCACGTTAGCATTTTTCTTATCACAGAACATTCTGTTGCACATTGTAGCAGCTAGAGGCATAAAAGAATTTCATTTCAAAGTTTTTGAACATTAATATAATATTTTGATGATTATAATAACAAATTCTCATGCTTAAATGAGAAGAGGTTTTTTTAATCAGTTTCCAATTTTGCCAGTATGACCATTGGTATGGTCAGTATCAGTGGTTTGTGATAAATATTTGTCCAATATTCACTTTTGTTTTAACAGGAAATTACACTGACGATTGCCGAATTCGGCATGAAAACAGATTCATTTTAAAGTTTGCTGAGGATTCAGTAATAGTTAGCCTCCTTCACAATGATGAAGTTGCACATGGTCCTGTGGTGGATGAATTTGTAGACTGGTGTGACAGTGCTTTTCTCCAGTTAAATGTACAGAAAACTAAGGACATGTGCATTGACTTTAGACAGAAGCCATGTAACACCAGCCAAAACACAGTAATCAAAGGCCAGACAGTGGACACGGTCGAAAAATACAAATATCTTGGGACAATCCTGGATAACAAGCTGCCACTCAGAGAGCCTACATAAAAAAGGCCAGCAACGACTGTCCTGTCTGTGGAAACTGTCCAAATTTCAGATCGACAAATCCCTGATGATCTTATTTTATAGATCATACGTTGAATCTGTGATGACCTTCTCTCTTCTCTGCTGGTTTGGCAGCCTCAACATCCGGTCAAAAAATGCACTGTGCAAAGTAATTAATACAAGCAATCAGATTCTGGGAGTACAACAGTGCACACTGTCAGATCTGTTTGAGAGACAGATAATCAGAAAGGCCAATGCCATTCTTTCTGACAGCCCCCACCCTTTACATCATGAGTTCCACTTTCTGCCTTCTGGCCCCCGGCTCAGACTTCCCTGTATGAGAAGCAACAGGTACAAACACTCCTTCGTCCCCACAGCCATTTCCCTGTTGAATTCGGGACAGGGTAGGAGGAGTCGGACCTGATTTTATGGATTTTATGGCTTCTTATAGGCAGGTTTTCCTATGGACTGATTGTTATTTGCACTGGTTGCACTTTCCCCAACTTGGTTGGGCTACATGAGTTGTTTTTACCGATGTTGTTTGTTAGCACACTGTATTGTCCTTCCCTTTTAGATTTTTTATCGTATGTCTTCTATATGTTTTTATGTTACATGTCCGTACTTACTGCAACACAAATTGCCCTACGGGGACACTAATAAATATCTGATCTGAATCTGAATCTGAAATATCTTTTTAGCTGCTAAATGCTCCACATGTTCATCAGCTAGTTGAAGCCTGAAAGTAGTGGGAGTGAAACCAAAGCTGTGGGTTGTTAAAACCAAAACAATGAGCTGAAAGACGCTAAAAAAAAGTTCCGCAGAATTGAAGGGAGCTGGAGAGTTTGGTGGTAATTCACTGTGGGTTCATCACCTCTCACATTTAACCTACTGCTAATATAAAAATACTAGTAGAGAGTATGTGAACCAAGTCTCTGGTGTTACATTGTTAAGTTTTGGAACAACTGCTGCTGTTGTTTTTCTGGTGACAATCTCTAATAATAATTGAAAAAAATATTGAACAAAGGAATGGTAGGGACGGTGACAGTCTCACTTGTTGTAGAGCACAATGTCGGGCCTCCAGATCTTGTTTGATGGCACTCTAATGAACTCAATCCCGTCAAACTCTGCCGGCATCCACCGCAGCTTGTAGTCATTCCAAATCTGAGGAGGAAGAGAAAAACATTGTGAGCATAATGAGGAGTCAGCCATCTGTTTTGTGTTTTGCATTGTACACTGCAGACAGTATTAGTCACTAGAGACACCCCCCCCCCTCCTTTATGGGAATATTTTGAAATACATATTTATACTGCACACAGAACTTCCTTTGATGTTTTACAGTAGAGCCAAATAAGGATATTGTGTCAAAAAAAAATCTGATGTTTATAGACAGAAACACGAGTTTCACAGAGCATCTGGGTGCTTTCATTGCTCAAAATCAAGCGTAAACGTGTATGTTTTTGATGCGATTCCTCCTGGTGATAGAGCTTCAGTAAGCAAATACATAGAGTCACATCTGAGAGCAGTTCAGAGAGAGGGGCTCTGTGAGCAAACAGCTCGGTGACAGAAAGAAAGGATGAGTGCATTCACTTGCTCTTCTGTCAACATACCTGGGGGGGTAACATTTCATGAGCTGTGGATCCATTAGTCTTGGCTATTTGCATGTCATTCAAGATGAATTCATTCATTAGCGAGGCGGATTAATACCCAGTTATGACCTGGGAGCTGTTTAATTAACCACTTCATGCTACGCTGCCTTTTTCATTTATCCATCCAGGGAGTTTACATTATGATTGGCTGGAGATGCAGTTCCTGATCGAGGTTTATTGTTTGCAAGATATGAATTATTTTGCATTTACCCTCTATGGCCATTGTGTGAGTCACTAAAAAGCTGCTGGTGGATTCGATGTGCATATTTGTCAAATAGAGCACTAATGGAGTGTTGAATGGCTGGTGACCATTAGGGTTAGGGTTGGGGTACACCATCCTTTATTTACTCGGTCTCTCTCAGTCATAGAGAAGCGAGTTGTACTACTACTCGTTTATTATTCTGAGATGCTGTGGAGAGGGTCTGACTCTTGAATCTGAATCTCTGCCAAGCAACTAATCCTCATCGTTTATCCCACCCCCAAAGGTTGACTGTCGGCCTGGAATACATACGCCATGAAATAAATCAGGAGAGAGAAAAAGAACAAAATGCAATAGAATAAATCAAAAAGCCAGCCGGCAAATTAACCCTTGAAATTCATTCAAACATATTCAAACATTATAAACAGAAATAAATAACAGTCAGAATGGAGTTTGAACCAAGCGGCAACCTCCGGCGCTGAAAAATGAAGCCAATGCAGAATTGCAAAAAAGCTGCAGTTCCTCGAATAACCACTAGAGCAGGCTGCAGAAGGGAGTCTATTACATTTGAGCCCCATGTTAAAATGTCCGATTTTACCACAGAAAAAAAACATATTTACAGCCTGGTTCAAAACATGGCTCTAGTCTCATAAGCTGTTTTTCTACTCCATGACAACTCTGGGGGGGGGCGAATTTTTTTTATAAGGCGTTCGTTTAAAATATACAGCATACATCATTATGCACAATTCATAGCTGTCAATCTAAGTGGCGCCACTTTGATTGACAACTAGCCACTGACGGTCTAAAGGGCGTCACCCCGGCTAATTCTAGTCACTGAGTTTGGGAAAGAGATCGTTGTGGGGTTAGCCGGCTAGCAACGATATTTAGCATTTAACCTAGCTGGTTAGCCGTAGCTAGTTTGATTATTTCCAATAAAGTGGCTTTTTTCAGCCAATAGCGTTCATTCGACCCGCCTCAGCTCCGCCCTCGCTCCACCTCTTTGTCCATATTTGGAGTAACCGGAGGTAGGCTACCAAGATGGCTGCGCACTACGATTTGCTTCATTTTTGCTCTTCAGAAACCTATGGGTGACATCACGGACACTACGTCCATATTTTATACAGTCTGTGGTTTGAACATAATAAACAATATTTATTTACAGCCTTATTTGGATATATACTTCATTCCTTATTCATTTATGTCATTACCTACTTATTAATTCAGTTTATGTAGAGATATATATTTTTTCATTTTAACTTCCGTATAATGTATTTTCATTTATTTTTTGAGTAAGATAAAACATAGTCTTCATAGTCAAAGCAATTCAAAGCAAGTCAGCCTATAAGTTTACAACTTGGCAAAACTTATAAGTTAACTGAAACTTAAGTTCACTTGTCCTTTTCATGAAAGTAGTGAATGGAGCTTGGTTTTGAGGAGTATGAAATGAAGCCATTTACAAACACTGTGTACTGTTACAGAAGGAATCCCCTGCAGTGTTACAGCACGACAGATGTAATACACTCGTCGAGGGGGGGCTTCCTAAAATTGCTCCCACTGTAAACCCACTGGCTGTGATTCAAAGCCTCTACCAGTGACTGTGGTGTTGACACAGCTTCTCATTAGTGGCGCCTTGTTATAAATAAACAGCTGAGCTACTACAAACAACAAATAAGATCAGCCCTATACAGGCCTTTCAATGCATTTTAATTGGACGGCTCAGAGATCACAGGATCTTATTCGCTATGAATCACATCAGCATCCAACAGCTGTTTGTCCGTGTGGTGCAATTAGTCACAGATTTTAAAAGGCAACGTCTATAATGTTTATAATAAGTTGCAGCATTAATTATACACTTTTTTTATTTGAAAGAGAAATGTAGATTTAGTCCAGGGGAATTGAAAGAAGACAACAGAATAGCGGGCTGTGTGAGGTCAGGAGTTCAGGGTCCGTGGCTATAGATCTGCAGAGGGCCAGAGCGTGACTAACCATAAAGCCGCCATTGATCACCAGCTGATTACATTCAAGTGTCTATCTTAGATATTCTTGCTTTCTCGCTCCCTTGACCCCTCTCCTTTATTCTTAGTGTGTGTAACATTCCAGTGATGTATGACAGTCACAAACACAGGGGGGTGAATCAGAGTGGCATCCCTTATTGATGTCTGCTTAGTATGTATAGATGTGTCCTAACACACATGGACCGTCCTCACTCTTCACTTTCTAAATAGATATGTTACAGTAATACATTTTGTGTGTTTGTGTGCACTTACATGTCTGAGCCATAAATTTGTTTCCATGATCTGATTCACCTCATCCTGCAGAGACAAGGAGAAGGAAGAGAGCTTGTTAGCAAGAGGAACATTTATGTGTGTGTGTGTGTGTGTGTGTTGGTGTGTGTGTGTGTGTGTTTGAATGTCAAGCACAGGCTGAGTGAGTTTTAAAAGAAGACTTCACCCTCTAATCTAGAGCTGGAGCTGATGGACTGAAACGGTTGACTGAGTACGTTAATAATAAATGGAAAGGTCACAGAGGTCAGATGTCGTCTCTGCCTCTCTGTGACCTTTATTCACTTTGATTTGTGCTGTTATGTGACTCTCAGAATTCCACGTTATTCACATACACTATATACAAGTAGACAGATGGAAATATGTGCACAGGCAAACACATGATGACACAGTCAATCAGGGCACCAATGGGCATGCGTGCACATCCACACACTCACCTTTAGATTCATCTCACCTTGCCGAGCCAGCAGATATAGCTACATATCAGTCCGGTCTGAAAAAGGCTCCTGCAGGCAATTTTCTCTTAATCTGAGGATTTCCATTCTGAGCCGAAAACCGCTTTTCACTGGCGGGTGTGCAGCAGCCCCCCCCCCCCCTCACCCGCCGTCTCCCCCCCTGCATTAAACTTAACATTGCCAAAGCAAAACAGCGTTGTATAACAACACTGTGTGACATTTTCAGAATCCATGAAATGGAGGAGTCTAAATAAAGACCGCATTCACTTTGGGCTTTCACTTGGCTCGTTCCGCAGCTTATCTTTCGCTTTTCTGTATCAAAGGTAGGAAATACGATCAAGACGCTCGTAGGAAGACGACTCTCAGTTCACACAGAGTCTCACACACTGTTGAGAGGAGGCTATAAGTGAAACAACATGTTGGTTACATTCTCCTTTTGTTCATACACTCTGAGAAAAGAAGCCATACAGAACTGTGTGAAATGAATATGCAAAGGTGCTTAACCCTCCTATTCTCCTTGGGGTCATTTTGACCCCAATCAATGTTTATCATTCAAAAAAATAATTGTTGCCTTTTTTTGTTTGACTTCATATTTCATGACTTTTCTCTTCAACAGCAGGGTAGACTTAGCACTGCTAATATTATCAAAATGGTTCAAGACCCCAACACATATGCAGTCAGCCATGTTGAAGACATCAAGTCATCATCTGAGCACTTCATAACACCATCAGTTGAAAATATTCTTCTTGGGATGACAAATTTAGAGGGGAAGCGTTTGTATGGGGACAGTTGGAAAGACTTGGATGTTTTTGACTTGGAAGTAAGTAAATATCTTTACAAGAGGAAATGGGGGGGGGGGGGTCCAGCACCAGCATCAACCAATATAGATCATTCTGTGAGAATCATGAATGTCCACCCAAATTAGAAAAGATTTGGATGAAAGATTTTCAATATACACTAACTCTAAAACTGAAAGTTTGACCTGATGGTGGCGCTGCAGGAAAGGTCATATCATCACCAAAACCAACAGGGTTCATACTCTTGTGGTCACTAAGGTTGTCAGTAAATTTGAGAAGATTTGGAAGAAAACCTTTCAAGATAAATTAATTCCAATTTTGGCCTGTTGGGCCTGTTTGTCCCGATGGTGGCGCTAGAGGAAAGGTCAAGATTTCATTATCAAGGGGTTATTTATGTTTTCAACAAATACACAAAGTGGCTGACACAAAAAAATGGTCAATAATAATCTGCAAATCATTTTTTTGGAGGGAAATATCCATGGGGTCAAATTGACCCCAAGGGTCAAAAGTGTTAGTAATATTTGAGAATAATAGGAGGGTTAAAGACACCTTTGACGTTATGTTGAACTGAGCGAGCTTTGTGCACGTCATGATTCTACTTCCTGTGTGTGCGGGTGTGTAGCTTACGACTTTGACCAGCTGCGAGATGGAGACTTCGAACTCCACGGTGACGGGGTCAGAGACGTTCTCCACCGGTCTGATGAACTGGTTATATCTTCTGAAGAGTTTCCTGAAGAGCCGGTCCTCTGCCTTGGATGAAAAGCAGCCTGAGGAGAAGGAAGGAGACAGAGAAGAGTGAATGTGACTAAAAAGAGAGGAAGAGACAAAGAAAAAGTGAGTGTGCTTGAAAAAAAAAATGCAGCAAATTCACTATAAATCAACGCTCTCTATTGAGTTATAGGTTTCTGAAATGCTGATGCCGATCAATCACAGCGAATAAGAACCCAAGTCATGCCACACATAACTTTAATATGGAACTGAGAGAAAAATACACATCAGCCTCTTCCAATTTTGATGCCGTGTCACATCAATCAAGTCTTTTGAGTTTGTGGATTAATGTTTTATGATGTGCCATGAATTGCCCATAAAGAAGTCTCTCCAGATTTTCGATCCTCTGCTCAGATCTTCAGAGCTGAGAGTCGACTTTGAACAAGCCTGTGACATGGGATGACTTTTAGGGTCTGTCTTTGTGTGATCAAAAATGCAAAGCACCGAAAATGGTTAAGTAAGGAAGCACAAAGCCGCCATGGCTCTGAATGGTATCATAGTCAGCTTTCCTATTTTCTTCAGCAGCATTGATCTCTTACATCACACCGTCGCTGAAAGCCATAGACTGTATAAAATATGGACGTAGTGTCCGTGACGTCACCCATAGGTTTCTGAAGAGAAAAAATGAAGCTAATCGTAGTGCGCAGCCATCTTGGTAGCCTACCTCCGGTTACTCCAAATATGGACAAAGAGGTGGAGCGAGGGCGGAGCTGAGGCGGGTCGAATGAGCGCTATTGGCTGAAAAAAAGCCGCTTTATTCGAAATAATCAAACTAGCTACGGCTAACCAGCTAGGTTAAATGCTAAATATCGTTGCTAGCCGGCTAACCCCACGACAATCTCTTTCCCAAACTCAGTGACTACAATTAGCCGGGGTGACGCCCTTTAGACCGTCAGTGGCTAGTTGTCAATCAAAGTGGCGCCACTTAGATTGACAGCTATGAATTGTGCATAATGATGTATGCTGTATATTTTAAACCAACGCCTTATAAAAATATTCGCCCCCCCCAGAGTTGTCATGGAGTAGAAAAACAGCTTATGAGACGAGAGCCATGTTTTGAACCAGGCTGTAAATATGTTTTTTTCTGTGGTAAAATCGGACATTTTAACATGGGGCTCAAATGTAATTGACTCCCTTCTGCAGCCTGCTCTAGTGGTTATTCGAGGAACTGCAGCTTTTTTGCACTTCCACATTGGCTTCATTTTTCAGCGCCGGAGGTTGCCGCTTGCTGAAAACCTCCAACACCGACCTGTCGACCCTCACCTCCTGAGTGACACGACAGCTTTCAGTCTCACTGCCTCCATTTATTTCAATCTAGTTCAGTTAACCATGACACCTTTTTCATTATCTCCTGCCCTCCAGACCTGGGTCTCACTGTTTCGATAGACCTACCTCTGCCTTTAGATCGGTCCCTCAGCTTTTACAACAGCAGATGTTAAACCACTCTCTTTTTTTCATAATTTTCAGTATCAATGAAACCACACTTGCCAGGGTGATGAATCTTTTGGTAGATACTACATTGACTCGAATTGCTCATTTCTTCTTCCACTTGATCTCACTGCAGCTTTTCAACACTGTTCACAGCGTGTTAACCGGCCCAGTCAGCAGCTATCCTATCGGCAGCAGAGACATATTGGTCTCCAGCAGGCATTGTGGTTCGATGTGTTTGTAGAACATGTACTTCACAGCGGCAGCATGTCTGTATTTTCCTCAGTTACGTCTGTTATGCCTCAAGGTCGTTGCTAAATGTTTTAAGGAGAGCTTCAGTTCAACATCGAAGCCGTGGATCCAGCTGCATTTTGGGTAAATTCTGTGCTTCAGCTCAGTCAAACAGTCCGTTGTCATTAGTAGAAACCAATGTAACTGAGCTGAATTCATGAATTACGTTTACTTATTTGAGCAACATTATGAGCAGGTTGTTTATGAGAATAACCAAAATATCCTAGAATAGAAGCACATAAGCTACGAAAAAGTAATATTTAAATGGGGATAAATCAGAGTGACAAGCATGTCCTCTTCTCATCTCCTGACTAATGGTAAACATGGATAGGTTGGTGTTGGCAGCTGTGGGGGTTCATCCTGTCTGAGTACACGACTTATTATAATTTACCTAAAAATAGGTACGTCTTTGGCTAGACTGCCGCTTAAGTGCTGTATACACAAGTGAGATACGAAGGGTCTTATTTACTAATCATCCAGGAAGCAGCCTGGAAGGCCCGAGGCACAATATCAGCATGCTGAGTGAAAAATGCACGGCAAGCTATTTTAGCATGGTGCAGAGGAGTTGTAGACTGTCGCCTGAGGAGAGGAGATGAGGGACTGACGGGGGGTTGTTATTGTGCAGGTATATGGAATCGAGTTGTGGGAGGAGCTGCTGCTTCCGTTTCCTATTCTGTATCCTCATTTCAAAAAAATGTTTTAAACAATATCCTCAGTGTCGCTTAACATAGAAACACTGGACTCACAGCTTATGTAACAATGACATGTATCAGAAGTACATAGGTGCTAAATTCATGCTAAACTTACCCAGAATCCAAAGTGAATTTATTTGGAGTCATGCTCCTTAAAATTTTCATGAAAGCAAAAGCAAAATTTTTGGTACCAATAATGGTGAGCAATTTTAGCCAGTCAGTGCATTTCCATTCCGTAATTACCTCGTAATAGATTTGTAGTTCTGGGTTCAGATTACCTTCTTATGTATCAGGGAATCATAGGAAACAACATCACTGTTGAAGTTTGATTTAATTGATAACATTGTATTAAGTTCCTGCTAATGCAAACTAAACATTTCCTACAGCTGATGCTTCACATTTAAAGCACTGAACTTGCCTAACACAGCCTTTTTTGCAACCTCAGGAAATACAATGTGTTTGTCAAAGCAATGAGCTGATCATAATAGTTAATCCACAACAAATATCTAAAATAAGACAATAAATATTATACGGAACACAAATGAAAGAAGATTGAGATGCTCACTATGCCCTAATACATGGATACATGTTACATACACATCATGAAATCAGAGCGTGGTTGCACATAGCTCGTTGGAAAAAGATCAACTATTGACTGATTCCTTTATGAAAACAGTGCACATTTGTTTGACTGCACTGTAAACACATACACCAGTTGCACCTCAGTTGTGTTTCTGACAAAGCAGCTGCTCAAGGAGCTTTTGCAAAACCCCAGAATTCTGGGATCTGTAGTATTTAGTTTCACCACAGGTGTTGGCAAATCAACCAGGACTGAAATCTTTGGCGTTAAATATACTTATTGTAATCAATAACAGTGCGCTCTTTATGAAGAGAACTATTTTTTGTCCGTTGTGTAATCCGTGAATTTTCAAAGTGAACCATATCAAAGCAACTAGTTGCAAGTTCCCCACACAGTTTGCTGCCTAGAGGCCGACTGAGTCACAGCGGTTCTCACTCCTGCAGTGTGTGAAGATGATCACCCACTCTTCCTTCTTCAAGACCCCAGCGTGAGAGCTGCCACGCTCCCCGTCACACTCTATAAATATCTCGATCAATACCACTTTGAATTGGAGATGAAACGCGCAGAGGGGACAAAGAAAGTGAGAAAACAAACAAAGACACAAAGAAACAGTCAGAAAAACATCAGAGGAACTTTGCAGAACTGGTGTCACCCAAGCGGCAACCTCCGGCGCTGAAAAATGAAGCCAATGCGGAAGTGCAAAAAAGCTGCAGTTCCTCGAATAACCACTAGAGCAGGCTGCAGAAGGGAGTCAATTACATTTGAGCCCCATGTTAAAATGTCCGATTTTACCACAGAAAAAAACATATTTACAGCCTGGTTCAAAACATGGCTCTAGTCTCATAAGCTGATATTCTACTCCAACTCTGGGGGGGGGGCGAATTTTTTTATAAGGCGTTCGTTTAAAATATACAGCATACATCATTATGCACAATTCAAAGCTGTCAATCTAAGTGGCGCCACTTTGATTGACAACTAGCCACTGACGGTCTAAAGGGCGACACCCCGGCTAATTCTAGTCACTGAGTTTGGGAAAGAGATCGTCGTGGGGTTAGCCGGCTAGCAACGCTATTTAGCATTTAA
>JBBMOC010001217.1:0-13418 GCA_037975185.1 Centropyge bicolor | reverse complement strand
TCGGCAGAGGTGGGCGTGGCCGCTGGAGGAGACATAAGCCCCTCTTCGTCTTCCTCGTGCCTCCTCCTCCTCCTCCTCGGTTGTACTTTCACCGGGCAGCTTGCAGCGGCGTGGCGCAGCATTGAACGCAACACACCTGGAAGCAGCCGACTCTTAATAACCACAAATACCAGCGATTGCCAAGGCATAATCCAGAAATCATGAGCAACTACCACAAACCCGATGAGAAAACCCTGCAGGGGCTCAAAGATATCGCTAACAAGCTCCGGATCCACTCCATCAAGGCAACATGCGCCTCCAACTCCGGGTAAGTCCTCAAAGTTATGCTAATTATTAAATATCACAAGGTTACATATGAAGAAGATAAACACTTGCTTTAAGTTGCTGTGCTAGCTGCACGTTTTGTACCTGCGGGGCCCGGACACACGTGGTGCGGATCATCTGAGCCAGGCGGAGCCGCAGCAGACTGGGAGCTAGCAAGAAATTATGCTAACAGTTTCATAAACTGTTATAATTAGCTTTACAGTATAGGCTAAGACTAGCATAAGCTACCAATGTGTGCATGTATTTATAGACGTTAGCATAAATGAAAACACATAGCAGTGCCTGTGTTGATAATTAGATTGTCTACAGTGAGAGCAAGCTAGCTGTGAGAGTTAATGATAATTAATGATATTGATATATGAAACTTCATGCATCGACCTGCATTTGGTCGCTAACAGTAAATCACGTGATCAAGTATGAATTATGGTGATTCGTTTAAAGCTGCAGCCGCGTCCTGAAATATCAGACAAACCACACGAACATATGTCTGTCATAACTACAAAAATGGACGTCAAAAGGACACCTGTTGTATTGTTTCTTTCCTCATTTTTTGGCAACCTGACCTGTCTTCCTTTCTGGAAATGTCGCTGTGTGTTGAAGCAGATCCAGTGTTTCCCTCTCGTCAGGGGTGTAACTTTAAAGCGTCTGTGATCGAGAGATTCCTCTACCTTTATTGCCTCTTAATATTGTCAGGATTGCTGCTAGATTTCAAAATCTGTGTACAAATGCAAAACTGAAAATGCGGTTCACATAGAGCATATGTGTTAGTGAAAGAATGTGTGTTGGATGCCTTTCACTTAGAGCTAATTAGCCGGTGTCACATGTACCGTCACGCTTGTCTATGAAATTTGTGTAGAGAGGACAGTTTAGGACTAAAACATTCTTCATGCTATCTAGTTTGTCACAGAACACTGGGACATATTTAATATATTTGAATAATTCCTTTCTTTTCACTTTGTCCTGTGTAAGTGCATCCAGAACCTGAACTATATTAAAATAAAAAATATTTTAAATATGCAGCCAATAACCACAACTTTACATTATATTGTATGTCATCTGTCGATGACCTGGCCAGCTACCTCACACTTAAATTATATTTGCGTTGCATCTTCCAGGAAATCCGATATTGTGTAATATTCACCTTGAGGCAACTTCCAAGAAGGAAATGTTTATTGGTAAACCTGTTTTCGTCACTTCCTCTTGTTAACTGACAAGGAAAAGGCTGAATTATACTCTGATTGTCCTGACTATCAGGCATCCGATGGTCCGATACTACTGTCACCCTTAACAAAAGGTGTCTTTGAGTTTTGACACCCCGCACTCAGCACATGTTGTTCCTCATTATTTGTGTGATATGGAACATTACACCTGAGTATCTGATTGCTTTGTTATGGCTGTCATGAATTTACTTGGGTCTATTTCTCAGCAGGTTATCGCTCAGCAAAAGGAAAAGGGGTAAACAAATGCAATGAAATGCAACAGAGACTATGATGTATGCTACAATATGATAACTGTGTTTTTCCAGCATGGTTTAAATGTCATTTGTAACTTAACCCACATAGGGAAGCCGAGATGCTCTTGAGTAACTTGGGATTTCTAAACATGTCTATTACGATACTCAGACCACAATGCGGCAACTAACAGTTTCGCAAGTTTGCTTTATTGATTTTTGGTTTTACAAGGGCTCTGGAGTGTGGTAACATAACTGATGTGATCATGTTGCAGATTAACACTATACTGATGATTAATATTCCTAATCCCAAAAGATGGGTCAGCGTTATCCTTTGGAATGGCTGATTGTGGTTCATAAGTCGTTCTTCTTGTCAAACTAAAAGTGCAAGGATTCCTGAATGTAGCAACACATACATGCATGTGCATGGTGTGTGAATTTTTTTTTCTTTCTAATAATCCTGGGTTTACTGTGAACTGTTATCAACAGGCTGTGTCCACTTGTCTCTCCTCAGTCACCCCACATCATGCTGCAGTGCAGCAGAGCTCATGTCTGTGCTCTTCTTCCACACCATGCGCTACAAAGCAGATGATCCCCGCAACCAGTGTAATGACCGCTTTGTGCTCTCAAAGGTTGGTATACATTTCCTGAAGTTCATATTCTTTAAATGGTCAGCGCACCTGAGAATTGGTAACACCATTGTCCTTTCCCTCTCTGTCTCTAGGGTCATGCTGCTCCTGTCCTGTATGCCGCCTGGGCAGAGGCAGGTTTTGTGAAGGAGTCTGATCTACTCAACCTGCGCAAGATTGACTGTGACCTGGAGGGTCACCCCACACCAGTAAGTCAAGAATCCAGAGACCTTCTCTGGTGTTTTGTCCTCATGGAGAACAGAAAGAACATGATGTGCAAGACACTTTTTCTGTTGTGTATAACCTTTTTCTTTTTTTCCACCAGAAACTGGAATTTGTTGATGTGGCTACAGGATCTCTGGGACAGGGTCTCGGGGCTGCCTGTGGGATGGCCTACACTGGCAAACACTTTGACAAATCCAGGTATGTATACAAAAACAATGCGGAAGCTAATAGAAGTTCAAATACTTGCGTTAATCCTGCCTTTTTAAAACATGGTATATGGTAATCTGGATCATACAGATTCAGTCTTTGGTATTCATCTGAATTCATCTTTTATTGTACATTCATTTTAAAGTAGAACACGTAAGGGCGTGGATTCTCTATGCGCCATCTAGACTGTTTCTGTTGAAGTAAAATGTCATGCATACCGTGTTGCTGACTCAGCATTGTATAACAAGAGTCTTGTTTAACAAGCGTGTAATTCCTTGACTGGTAGGTGCGGAGCTGCTTTCTTTTAAAGCGGCATCTCATGCACCGTAATCTTTTAATGGCTAAATCTGTAGTAGTGTAGGTGTAACAGTGTTAGATTACTCCCTGGCACTATCCTGCAGTGAGGTCAAACACTACTGCAGCAGAGGAATAGCAAGGTAGTAAAAGTATTAATGAATGCTTTATGACCCTTTGAGGTTTACAACTCAGCTATTTAACAAAGATGCTTCTATCTGGAGGAATTGTTGTCAATAATTCTGTTGCTAAACAGTTTTTGAGTCACATGGGTATCTCAGGTAGTTTTAATAAATTAGGCAGAATGTTGTGATCAAAAGTTTCCATAAATGTTAAATAATACATAATAATAGGTAGTGTATAGATGTAGAATATGTAATATAGCATATGTATATCATGGCAGTCATGAGTTCCAGTGATTTCTCCAACTCTTATTTTTCTGTGATGGAATGACATTAACACATACTTGTTTGTCACAAAAAACATTTATGAAATTTGGTTCTTTATGCATTTATTATGAGTCTTCTGAAAATGTGACCAGATCTCCTGGGTCAACAATGTACACACAGCAATGCTAATATTAAATATCTCATGGCCATTTTCAGCTCACTTAGGAACATTTGGTCATCTACAAGCTTCTGGTTGGATCTTTGACTGCTCCTATTGACAGAATCAGTGCAGTATAACTGAATTTATTAACTTTCTGATATGAGATCTTTACTCAAGAGCAGTGGTTTTCCGAACTGCACCCTGTTGGGCAAATGTTCTGTGATCCTATAGTCTGACCTTTTTGATTTCCTAATACTCTGTTGTGTTGTGTTGTAGTTACCGTGTGTACTGCATGATGGGTGATGGAGAGTGTTCCGAGGGCTCAGTGTGGGAGGCCATGGCCTTTGCCTCCTACTACCATCTGGACAACTTGGTGGCCATCATGGACGTCAATCGGCTCGGACAGAGTGAGGCTGCACCCCTGAAGCATGACATGGAGACCTACCGCAAGCGTTGTGAAGCCTTTGGGTCAGTACCTAACTTCAACTTTCCATTCATCCATGTATATCTAATTTCCTAGCAATCACTTTAATATGATGGCCCTCTTTTGAACATGCTTTCTAATATGGCATCAAAATTTAACTAACCTTTATTGTCATATATTTGTATTTCTGTCTATAATCAGGATGATAAGTTCAAAACTTGGGTTGAAACTTCTTGGGTTGAAATTTCATTCTTTTCTATCTTTCTCTCACTGGCACCCAGTTAATAAGTTTGATGCTTAACATTGTCCAGAAGTTAATATGTCTCTGTGTTTTGGGTTAATATTTGTTGTAATGTGTGGTTTGCTGTTAAAATTGCGCCGTGCTTGTGTAGGTGGAACACGTATGTTGTGGATGGCCATGATGTGGAGGAGCTGTGCAAAGCCTTCTGGCAGGCTCAGCAGGTCAAGGGCAAACCCACTTGCATTGTTGCAAAGACCCTCAAGGGGAAAGGACTCAAAAGTAAATGTTATTTTCATATGTTAAATATATGAATTACTGAACTATTTTATTTGATTCTTGGAATTTGATGAAGATCATTTAATTTCTTTTCTTTTGTAGATATTGAGGATCTTGATAACTGGCACGGAAAGCCCATCCCAAAGGACAGGGTGGATGATCTCCTGAATGACCTACAGGCTCGGATCCAGGTCCCCAACAAGACCCTGTGCCCTCAGCTGCCCAATGAAGATACACCGCCTGCAGACCTGAGCCTCATCAGGCTGCCTTCACCTCCAGCATACAAAAAGGGAGACAAGGTATTTTTAGGGGACACTCAAAGCATGTGTAGTAGTGGGCACAAATCCCCTTCAACACTCAATGAATCAGTTGGTTTAAGTTCACTGATTTCTCTTTTCACATTAAAGTCTCTTGTTGAAGTAATGTGTTCCATTGCCACATATGGATATCAGCAACTGAAATAACTTTTTTGCTGAGTCACAGCAAAGTTGTGGGGCAGCCCAGTAGATGCCAAAGTCTGTGATTTGCTGAGTGATAAAGATACACTGTTACACCACATTTGACTTGGCTGTAGCTCAACCATTGGATATGCTACTTTATATACAGCTTAAGAATTCACATTGACTCTACCACTGAGCAAACCAGGTCCTGCCATATACTAGATTTTGGTTTTCTTAACCTACATGTAAAATGTTGTATTGTTGTATTAATTTAATAATCTGTCTTTACTCACGTCAGGTGGCAACAAGGCGTGCTTATGGTGTGGCCCTGGCCAGGCTGGGCCAGTCCAGCCAGAGAGTGGTGGCCCTTGATGGAGACACCAAAAACTCCACCTTCTCAGAGACCTTCAAGAAGGCTTTCCCTGACCGCTACATTGAGTGCTTCATTGCTGAACAGAACATGGTACGTAATATTTAGTCTTCCTGGTGGATTTAAATGCTGTAGCCTCATTTGCTGTTAAGTTGTCGGAGGTGGACACGATTAACTCCCAGTTATGACAGAGGGTTAAACTTGGCTCACTCTATGCTCTTCACTACCATAATCTGTGCAAAACTGGTCTAATCTGTTACTATTCATTCTCTAGCATGGTAATCCCAGCCTGCTGGTCACCTGTGACCTGTTTACATGCACCTTCAAACTAAATCTCATCCACTGTTATTAAGACTAACCTACATTACTGATTTCTTTGCTTACTGCTGCAGGTAGGAGTGGCCATCGGCTGTGCCACCCGTGACCGCACGGTTTCATTTGCAAGCACGTTCGCTGCCTTCTTCTCCAGAGCCTATGACCAGATCCGTATGGGAGCCATCTCCCAGTCAAATGTCAACCTGGTAGGGTCCCACTGTGGAGTCTCCATCGGTAAGCCCTCTGCCAAAGTGTCACCAGTTTTCTGTTGGAAAGAGTGACCGTGCCCCGCCCCTGACTGATCTTACTCTGCCTTCAGGTGAGGATGGTCCTTCCCAGATGGCCCTTGAGGACTTGGCTATGTTCCGTGCTATCCCAACATGCACTGTGTTTTACCCCTCTGATGCAGTGTCCACAGAGAGAGCTGTTGAGCTGTCAGCCAACACAAAGGTTGGTAGGCCACCTTGTGGTCGTTTGTCCCATGAGTTGTTTTTGTTGTTGTTGTTGTTGTGGAGGGAACATTCTTGTGTTTTAACTCATCACTCTATATTCACAGGGTATCTGTTTCATCCGTACCAGCAGACCAGACACAGCAGTCCTCTACTCTCCAGATGAGAAGTTTGAAGTGGGCGTAGCCAAGGTAAAGATTAATACCACGATTGTACGCATTAATCCTTGTGCATGCAAAGGCCTTTAACAACTAAAAGTAAATGTCTGTTCTTTACCAGGTCGTACGTCAGTCTGATGATGACCATGTGACTGTGGTTGGTGCTGGTGTTACTCTGCATGAGGCCCTTGCTGCTGCTGATATGCTGGCAAGTGAAGGTAAACTCCCATTGCCCTCTAGTGGCCATATATAGGTATTGAGGCCTACATTATGTAACCACCATCCTCATCTCTCATGTTTAGTAATTCAGGGGAAGGAGTCATAAGCTGCTCAGTTAGCTAGTATGACCTAATGAACATTTTCAAAGTAATGATGTCCTTATGAATTCCTACAGGGAAGAACATTCGTGTGATTGACCCGTTCACCATCAAGCCCCTGGACGCCTCTACAATTCTGGCCAGTGCCAGAGCCACAGGGGGACAGATCATCACTGTGGAGGACCACTACAAGGAGGGTGGGTTGTTGTCTGTTTTTGCACTCAAGTGTCCTCTTGCACTTGTTGTGTCTTCTTTTCATTCATGTGCCAAAGAGGTTTGAGAGTTGGCAGACTTTAATTCTTGCTAAAGAGTACATCTGAGGAGTGACATGAGAAGGTTTTCTTCATAGTGTTTTGTGTAGAGATGTTTCTCTATCTACACAGGTCTAATAGGAGCACACCATCCTGTCATCTCTGATTTAAACTGATTGATTCCCACTGTTTGGATATGCTATTAAAAGAAATTATCTGTATCACCTGCCTATCAATGGCCTCTCTGATGTTCTGCTCCCTCTGTCCAGGTGGTCTTGGTGAAGCAGTGCTGTCAGCGGTGGGCAGGGAGCCCGGCATTGTTGTGACCCGGCTGGCAGTGTCCGGTGTTCCCCGCAGCGGAAAACCCCAAGAGCTGCTCGACATCTTCGGCATCAGCGCCAAGCACATTGCTAACGCCGTGCGCCAGACCTTTGCCAACTAAGGACTGCGCCCGATGTCCCACTCGCTGCGCTGTTGCATCACAACCAACTTTCTGCCCAACTTGCAGCTGCCTGGCATGATCACGTGAAGACCTGTGAACTTGCTCAGGTGCCATCTTGTGGCTTTGACCCGAGTGCAGCATACTAACCCTGTATTATTACTATCACAGATGGAGAGAGATGGGAATAGTAGTGCAGTGTTGTCGAGGCCTGTAGTGTTAATATCACTTCCCCGTGTGCACCCTCTCGTGCCCTCTGCTCCCAATGGGTTCTACTGTTCTGCAACATTTGTCTCTGGTATCTCATGGTTTTCAAACTGGGGTCGTTCAAGTGGCACAAGCATCACTGAATACTGTAAATACAGTAAGTTGACCTGTCAGACCAACAGCCTGTCCCGGTTCTGGTCCATTGTGTCAAGCCACCACTGCATTCCAGCCATTTATTTCACATTCCTCACAACCATGCCTCATGTGTTCTCACTTGGCTGGCATTCATGCCTCTTTTTGCTTAAAAAGCACTGTTACTGTTTGTCATAAATCTAAACTAGATAACTTTTTTTTTTAACTCGTGATCAGGCGCAGCTCTTAGAGCCTCAATATGGTAGAGTTTCTTCAAACCCAGTGTGAAAAGCTGAACCTCTTTAGTTATGAACTACTTTAGCATTCCTCTAATGATTCCTGGCCACACGGGCATCACATGTTACTGCCATTCCAGGTCACCGGTGTCATCCTGTCATAGCTGTGATGTGCTGAATTAAAAATGATTAACCCAATGCCAGTGTCTACTTGTGTTTTTCACTGTATGGATGCTGGTGTTGGTCCAGTGCTTTGGACTAAAATATCTCAACCACTTTTGAATGGATTATATTGACATTTCATGCATATATTTCTGGTGTCCAAAGGATGAAGCCTAATGACTTAGTGATCCTCTAATTTTTGAGCTAGGGCCATGAGCAAGTTAAAGATTTCACATGTCACATATGTTGGGTCCTGGGTTGTTTGTCAGCTATTTAATGTTTCGCTACTAATTAGTAAGTGTTGGCGTGCTAATACAGTGAACTAAGCTGGTGAGCCTGGGAAATGTGTACCTGCTGAACATGAGCACATTCAGCTCAAAGCACCACTTTACCGAAATACAGCCTCAGATCTGCTTGCATGACTCTTTTGTCTCACTTTAATTGAATGTCTGCTGCATGTGGCTTCTACAGATGTGTCATATGTTGTAGAGCTGGCAGTGGTCAGACTGTCTGAGTGTGTGAAAGCGAGGTAGTTAACTTGTGCAGAGATGGTAAAAAAAAGAGCCTTATGACTGGCTTATTTATGTTGGATGACTCCTCTGCACCGTCCTCCGCAGTGGAAATTGTTAATCCAGGTTGAGGTTAAAGAAGGGGTTGAATGTGGTCAGCCAATGACTGCACCTTCCTGTCAAGATTTAAATGAATAGCCTTTGGACGCAGCACTGTTTACCTTGGAAGAACACCTCAGTACCTGAGTGTTTCAGTGTTTAGTGTTAAGTTGTCCAGTGTGCCATTTGGAACATGTCTGGTTTCTGCTGTTGTCTCTGTGTCATCAGCTGGGCTCCAGGTGCAGAAACTGGCCAAGAATTAACACAAGTTTAACCTGACTGAGGTTAATCAGAAGGGATCTTATCGATGGATCTTGTTAATCACAGAAACTGTTGTCTGGTACATGACGACGTGCACAGACATTTTGACATATTTAGTGTATGTGTGTGTGGTTACCGAGCAAATAAAGAGGGGCTGTCAGCAGGTTTCACCCCACAGTGAAAATCCCAGTTTGGCTCAACACTCATCCAGTGGCACCTGCTTGACTTTGTGGTGACTGTGCTGCTCATACACTCCAGAGTACGTGTGTAAGCATAAGTGTAGAACACGTAAAGGCGAGTTCATTGTTCGTTTCTCAGAGGTCGTGTTTGTTTTAATAAGTGGATGCTAGTGGAGCTTGGCCAACCGAGGTTGTCTCCGACCTGAACTGTCTACCAACTCTGTCTCTTGTTGGAAAATGTCCAAGATTAGTCGGATTCATTCTGAAGAAAACCGCAAAACTGACAGTGGATCCTGTCAACCCACATGATAATGTCCAATCAGAATCTATCACAGATGTATGCAACTTATACAGTTCCCTATTTTGCTCCCTGTCCATCTGTCAAATATCTGCTTCCACCTGATGTTAGCAGACAGTTATGAAGAGGGTGTGGAGACAAGGAGGAGCAGGGCGGGTTTGTGTATTTCATGGTACGACAAATGTGGGCCTTTATTAACAAAGTGAGAGGTTTTTTTTTTTAACCTTTCCACCTCCCAGATAGTCCTTCCCACCTTCTTGCTCCTTCTTCATTTCAGCATTCGCTCTGAATTGGGGGCATGTGCAATATGGTTTAGTTCTGCTTTTGGCTTTTCGCTAAAAAGCGTTCAGAATCTCAAAGGTTTTCTGGAGATTCATCCTCTTGTGTAAACTCTCACGACTGCTGCTCACAGAGTTTCTTCCCTTTGACTTCACTGTCTGCGCTTGCTGTGGATTTGCTTCAGCCTCCAGCATCTAAGATTTTCCAGCTCTCTCCAGCTGAGACTTCTTCCAACCATGCAGATGCCAAGGACGTGTATCATGTTCATTTGTCTGTGTGGCACAGTTTTATCAGGACAAAGCCAAAACTTTTTGCAGGACATTGATGCACACATGGAAAGTTCATCTGAGACACCTGGATTAGAAAAAGCAGCCAACTTTCCTCCAGGAATTGATACAGGAGTGACCTTGTTAAATTCATATGCTTCAAGTGCAGCTCTCCCTGCAGGTGAGATGATGTTTTTGTCTTTCAAATGTTGCCTGTTTCTGTCTGTCCATCAGTGCTTTGATAACTTTCTTTATGCTTTTAACTTTTCCTTCCCGCTCTGCTTTGTGATTGGTGAAGATGATGAGCGTCTCCACATTGAGGCAGAGGAGGAGAGGGAGCATCAAGGAGTTGATTTCAGGAAACTTGAGGCTGGTAGAAAAAGGAGAAGTGCCTGGGGGACGAGGAAACATGCAGCTACAGTGGAGGCCAACGCATATAGAATAGTAAGACACTTCCGTTAACATGGATATGCAAAATTATAGAGAAAAGACAAAAACATTTTATCTTCCATGTAGGCAATATTTGAACATCTTTTCATTTTTATACTGTGGTCTCAGACTGTCTTGGTGTATGTTGATTTACTTCCTGCTGGTTATTGTAGGCAGGATTGGGGCGACCCCTGATGGGCTGGAGGAGGCCTGGTAAAAGAGAGGAGGAGGCCAGTGCTCTCATGGCTGTACTCAAGGAGCTTCATGCTGAAAAGCGGCGGTTGATGGATCAAGGGAGAAAACAAGAGGAGGAAGATGATGATGATGATGACGACGACGACGACGACGACGATGATGATGATGATGACGACGATGATGAGGATGATGATGACGACGATGATGAGGATGATGAAGAAGAAGAGGTATAAATATGTTGCATAAATAACTTTTTTGCTTAATTTCACTGAATCATAGTTAATGAAGCAGTTTTCTTTTATGTAACTACTTTGAAAACTTGTAAACTTGAACTTTCTGTGTCAGGAAGAGGAGGAAGAGGGGGAGGAGGAGGAAGAAGAGGAGGAAGAAGGAGAAGGGGAAGGAGAGGGACAGGAAGAGGAGGAAGAAGGGGAAGGAGAGGGACAGGAAGAGGAGGAAGAAGCAGAAGAGGCGACTGAGCCTCCCAGCAATCAAACAGAAACTCACTCCGGCTTTGCAGAGTCTCCCCTCAGCGAGTGTCAGACTGCTGACAGAGAAATCAGCTGCAGGGGCCTCGGCATGACTCACCTGCCAATCATCCACAACCTGAAGGCCACCAATCTGGACATGGCAGGTGTGTGTGTGTTGTGGTAGAGCCATCATACAAAATGAGCATGCTGGTGCTGAGCCACAGAAGTAAACTACAGCTGTCATATTGATTACATGTGAACTGGTTTATTATTAAGTCAGCTTATTTATTCAGGCTGGCTCTAATTGGGACTTTGATGCCACCAGCTATCTATTTTAATTATTATTTCAACGCTTATACATTTAGGTTTATTCATGATTTGCTGTTTCAATTATGTGTCTTAACAGTTGTACAAGTAAAGGACACACAGGTCAAGGTGAAGACAGTGAATCATTGAATGTAAACTAAGATGAATAAAGTTCACTGACTGTATTGACTATATTATATACTTCCCCTACATGTACTACATGATATATATAATACCGTGTGATTTATCTTTATAGAGAACAACATCAGAGTCATCGCTCCAGAAGCTTTCTCTGGTCTGCTGAACCTGGACAGGCTGGACCTGAGCCAAAACAAACTGGATGACGAGTCGTTCAGCCAGAACCCTCTGTCTGTGAGTAACTCTGCTCTGTGTGCATATGATCAGTCACCAACCAACACAGCCGTCCATTTCTTCACCGTCAGCCTCAACAATCCAGTCTGATTCCCATCTGTACATAAAGTATTTGCTCTGTTCAATGTGCATCTCAGTATTACATTAGGCTCTTAATTGAACTATCTCTGTGCTTCAGAACTCTTCACTGTTACATAATGTATGGGCCGTGTGATACAAATCCACAAGGGCACATTTCATATCGTGTGTCATGTAATTATCTAACTGCAGAGCGAGCGCTCTCAAAGCTGCAGCTCCAGACCTGAAGTACCAGTCCGGCCTGCTTGACCTGCAACTTACAACTGTAACGACTTCTGTTGTATTGTGGCTCTTTCTGTGTGTTTGGGTTTTTTCATTTTATATTCTGTACTTGAAAATTGTAATAAGAACTTATTACAGTGTCATCATGTGCATTTTCTCCTCTAGAATTGAAAAAGAAGGAAAGCGTCCTAACTAGACTTTAATTGTCCAAAAGAGAAAAAAAAATAGTTGAGACGGAGCCCAAAGGGAAAGAAACAACAAACAAAAAATGGCAATTGAGCTTAATGAGCTGTATTTTTAGTGCTACATATTATGGGGTTTATATATGAGGTTTGTACAGTGTTTCTATTTTGAGTATTGAATTGAGTTCTAAATATCCACCGGAGGTCACAGTGACCTAACAATATACACACAGAAAACAAATAGAGACTATAATAAGCAACCTCTGCAGTAAAGCTCACTGCCTGCAGGTGCTACAAATGTTACAACCACCGGTTCCAAAAAACACTGTGTACGACATAAATAACACAGAATGTGATAACTTGCTAATCCTTTCTGACATCTACTCAACTGAAACCAGTACAAAGACAATATATTTGATTTTTGACCTCATCAACTTCATTGGTTTTTGTAAATATATTTTTTTTCTGAATTTGATGGAGGAGCAATAAAAGACTGTGAAAGTTGTGGACTGATCCAAAAACATAGTATCATGATTAGGTATGAAGGTTCATCCTGGAAAGACTCAGTGGTTCAAAAGCAAGGATGGAGAGAGTTTCAACACTTTGTCAAACACATGATTGTATAAAGGAGATTACTACATGGGCTCTGGAACATTTTGTAAAACTATTGTTGGTAAACACAGTTTGATTGCATCCTGTTTTTAGTTACATTTTAGAGAGTGTCCAAACCTCTGGAAATGCAGTTGCATAATTGCAGCAGATTTTACTTTCTTTGACCATAAGAGGCAACGCTGTCATGTTTACACCTGCAGGTCTAAACTGCAGCTCTTATAATTTTTCCAGTCCTATAGGTGGCGTAGGTTAGCATGCGTAGAATCGCTCTGATATCGACCCAAAAAGCTCCCTCTTGTGGAGAACCTGCAGGCTGCTGAATGTGAACGAATGAGTTTGTGAGTCACAAGCCAGATTTTATAAGTCACTTTGCATCTAATTAAAATAAAAAGCAGGCTCCATCCTGTATCATTACAGTAATAAAAGAGCACTGAAAATTGCATTAACTAATCTTTTCTAAGAATAACCTCTGGTCTAACCTCTAAATGACCACAGGCCAACGCAGATCCTGACCACACTGAGGCAGCCTGCCACACTCTGACCAATCGCTGCACGTCACCATCAGC
>JBBMOC010001216.1:0-13427 GCA_037975185.1 Centropyge bicolor | reverse complement strand
AGTTGTCATGGAGTAGAAAAACAGCTTATGAGACTAGAGCCATGTTTTGAACCAGGCTGTAAATATGTTTTTTTTCTGTGGTAAAATCGGACATTTTAACATGGGGCTCAAATGTAATTGACTCCCTTCTGCAGCCTGCTCTAGTGGTTATTCGAGGAACTGCAGCTTTTTTGCACTTCCGCATTGGCTTCATTTTTCAGCGGCGGAGGTTGCCGCTTGGTCACAAGCTGATAAATCCTGTGTCTCAGGTTGAGGTCAGTGCTCAGTCCGTCTTTGGTTCAATGAGGAAAAAGAGAGTCAGAGTCGATGCTCAAATGTTGGGAAATAATGTGATGAATAAAAAAAGTCAGTTTGGCTGCATCGTTGTTTCAAAAGACTTTAATCTGCATCTTCTCAGATTTTGAAATTGTCCATTAAAACAAGTGAAGCATATTTACAATTAGCTCCAATCAGCCGTCAGAGCCTCATGATTCCTGGATGAACGCAGCTCGTTTCGACGACAAAGCCGCGACACACTGATTCACACACGAGGGAACATTCAGGTCAGAGCTCAGATCTTTATCATCACACAAACACAGTAATAACACGTTTGAAAATGTACACAACAAAACAAAGGGCGTGTGATAGAAGCAAAGAGTAAAGATAAGAAAACTGAAAAGCTGAGCTCCGCGGGGAACCGAGATAATATGATGTGTTCGATTTGAGGGAACTAATTACAAACGAGATAAATGAGAAAATAATTTTCAGCATTAAACATTGAAGACGTGTCGGAGAGCGAGAGCAGGATGTGATCGGCCTCTGCAGGTGTGTCATCCGTTTGCAGACATCCCTCGCCGCAGCTGGCGGGTGGCGACCCGGTGGAGGCGGAGCGCCGGGACTCGGCTCGCCGTCCACGCCTGCAGGGATTTAGCTGCAGATACTGACTGTGTTTACAAGCTCTATAAGCTGAGACAATATGAGGCAGGCTGTGTGGGCAACCTGCAGCTCAGCTAATAACCTGAGGAGAGTGCAAGAAGCTGAGCTCAAACAGGCAGCTCGTCTGAGTCTGAGCATCAGATGGTTTCAGGTGGCAGCGAAGTGGAGCCGGATCAGAACCGGGATCAGTTATGTACAAATACAAAAGTCCTGTTCACGTGCAGTTAGCATTGATTGAAGAAATTTATAGCTGTTTTCAGTTCACACACACACACACACACTCCTGCACCGTCACACCGTGCACACACTCCAGGTTTTATCTGTCTGGGAGTTCGACTCGCTTTGACTGATAGATTTAACTCCAGCTTCAACGAAGCGACGCCAGAGTTAGTTCAGACCAAACTAAGCAGGTGTGATGTGGAAACACACGGTCAATGACTCCTGAAAGTGAGCGAGTGTGAGTGAAATGCAGAAGCATGAGCAGGCAGCCGTGTGTGTGGATCCTGACAGAGACTCCTGCTGAGTTCACACTCGTCCTTCATTCTCTCTGGTTTGTTCACCTGAACACACAGAGCCGCCGCGGCGGGCTGTCGAGCTGAGAGCAGCATCGAGCCGCCGCCGATTCATTTTAACAACAGACCAGAAATGTGAGCTCACAACAGCTGTAACTGTATCAGAGGAGCGATTGGATTCACCTGGCCGAGGGCCGTGGAGCGGCAGGTGAGCCGCCGCTGTGTGGCTAAATTCTGGCTGCAGGACATAACGGCGGGCGCGGAGGGACCCGGCGCCGCCATGAGAGAGGTGCTTAATGTTAATACCTTCATTTATTTCTGCACAGAGTGCTGAGAGAGGGGGGAAGGCTCCAATAAAAGCAGCTTTCACCTGCAGCCGATGGCAGGCCGCTATAAAACATTAGCCATTTTGATCTATCCGCCACATTAAAATGTCACTTCCTCATTGTGTGAGGTACGGTCATTGCAGGCCTGAGCGGCTGCTGCAAATAACCCCTGTGTGGTGTCAGCATGAATTAACAGCCAGGCAGCTAATCAGCAGCTGGATGTGTGCTTTCACACACACGGAGCTTTCTTTCTTCTTCTGCAGGAGAGGAAACGCAGAAATCACACAGAGAAAAAAATCCAGCTAAATAATTACAGTGTTCAACCTACAGAAAGTCAAATTACACAGGCCTGTGGGGGGATGCACAGGATATGTGGAATATTTCCATCTGGTGGAATTCAGTATTGTCCAAGAGACCAACACGAATTGATGGACAAATGAATAGAAATAGTGCAAATTCCCACTGACTGCAGATTTGTTCAAAGCTAAAAATGTCTAACTTTAATCTAAAGCACATTCATTTTTTCAGCTGGAGCCCACATTACCCACAATGCAACTCGAGCATTGACAGTTGAGTCGAGCTCTCGGGCGTGTTGTGTCCTGGAGCCTGCAGCCGAGACGAGCAGCAGCTCCAGAGGACAGACCTGTAGACTTCAGCCGACTCAGGTGACATCACTCGAGGACATTCATCTGACTCCACACAGCGCCCTCTGGAGACATGAAAGGATTTATACATGTTCATCATCCATCAACAAGTGTGTATTTATACATACACACGTGTTGATGGGAAATGAGTTCCTGAAGCGTTTTTTCTGTCCGGCCGACAGAACACGATCATCCCATGAAAGACGTGTTTGTCTCTACCTGATGAAGACGAATCCCATTTTTCCAAACTATGTGCTTGGTGATAATCCACCCATCATAAACAGTGACCTCTTTCATACAGGAAATGAGCTGCAAAACCAAAACTACGAGCTAAAAGAGGCTGAACAGCTCTGTGGAGTCATTGTGTGCTATTTTAAGATCTTTACAGGAAACAAATGTTCATAAATGTAAAGAGATAACAGTCGTTGCATTAATGTTAATGTTAACATTGTTTCTGCAGAGACAGTTTAACCAACACATCTTCCTCCTCCTCCTCCTCCTCCTCCTCCTCCTCTCTGTCAGGAGTCCCCGGAGCTCAGCGGCCGGCCTTCACCGCCGTTAAGAGGCGTCTGTGCTGGTTCTCCGCCGCTCTTTTATGGCTCCGTGTCGAGCTCGGGTTAATGATGATCAGCTCTAATTCCTCCTATAAAGTATTTTTACAGCTGCAGCTCTGGTCTCCGCTGACTCCCTCTGACCTGAGCTCGCAGCTTACGCACACACACTCGTCTTAATTCCCTCCATAAACTGTTGATGGAGTTTCTCATCAGTCCATAGAGGAGTTATACATCAGTTCTATGTACAGTTGTTCGCGTCGCTGATCTTATCGAGCAGCTGTTTCTCACCGGGCCGGAGATTCCTCACTGAATAATCGAGGTTAGCAGGTTAAACCAGGCGAGTTTAATGTCCTGCTGCAAAACACACTATTCCTCACAGCTCTGGTTCATATTGATGGAGTTCTTTTTGCCTTTCAAAATACGAGGCAGAGATCAGTCTGAGACATGGACGTCTATTTAAAACAACAACAACAACCCCATCTAATATTAATATACAATAGTATAATAATAGTGTTGCAGTTTCACTGTGTTCATTATGACCATGTATCAATAACACTGGTTTTAATTTGTTGATTAATTCACATTTCACATTAAAAGCCAATCAGCATGTGAAAACCTGGAATCCTATAACTTTCCTGATTGGCTTTTAATTTGAAATATCTGCAGGAAGTAACTTTCATCAACTACTGATTAGAATACATCAAAGTAGGAACTGTAACTTTAAGTTTCTTTCTGAACGTGGCTGTACGTTATTTGAGCTTAACTGAGACAAAATATTGACACAAAAACAACAATAAATTAAAGCCGCAAGCGGCGATGTTCGGGCCCTCGCGGCCACGCCCCCCTTTGACCTACGCAAATTCTTTTAATAACTTTTAATCATCAACTTGTCTCGTACACAGGAGTCTGGAGTCGATCCCATTAAAACCCTAGGACGAGTTCGTTCAAATACGTAGCGCATAATCACTAAAATCGGAATTTCAACGTTAATTTGCGAACTTCCTGTTCGGAATTCCGTATAACAATTGACATATTGGTGACGGTCTCGGCCTGGGGGTTATGCCCATAAGATTTCGTGCACGTTGGAGGTTGTGAAAAATTCACAAATTTTGGGCGTGGTTTGTGGCCACGCCCATTTACCTACGCAAATTCTTTTCATAACTTTTGATCATCAATGTGTCTCGTACACACCCTCCACATTTGGAGTCGATCCGATTAAAACCCTAGGACGAGTTTGTTCAAATGCATAGCGTGGAAATTGCTACAACGTGACGTTTAACGTTAATTTGCGAAATTCCTGTTCAGAATTCACGACGGTCGAAAGAGGCTTTGCAATGGTTGTTATGCCCACCAATTTTCAGGCTCGTAGCTCAAAGTAGCCGGAGGGGCTGCAGTTTGAGGCCCCTAGGGGCCGCTATGGAGCACGTATTTTTGTGCAGACACTGGATTCATAAATTTTTTCGCCAGGACTGACATTTTTGGCTAGGCGTGGTTGCGTTTATCTCAAGCTGAAGGCCCGCAATGTGGCGTTAAAGTGGGGCGAGAATCATCATTTGGATTAGAATAGGGCCTTCGCCCCCTTAGTGGGCCCGGGCCCTAATAAATAAATGAATAAATGAAACCAGAGGTGGTCTTGCAGGTCGTCCAGCATGAGGGGCAGGTGTTGGACTCTGGACTCTGATGAAGATGATGAACATGTGTCACTCCGACCTCGCGCTGTGTTTGTGTGTCCGGTGGAACCGTCGCTCTCGCCGCTGCAGCTCTCTGAAGCTCTGACATGAGGCTGGATTTGCTGTGTAAAGACTAACAGGCCTCAGCTGCGCCGCTAACTAAAACAGGCAGGATAAGAATAATCAGTAAAAGTCCCTCAGCTCAGCCTTTCAGCTGCTGAATGAACTGCTGTAAACTGCTGATTCCTCCCTGTTTCATTTTTAGTAAACACCTGCTGGTCTGTTTTTTCCCGCGCGCAGCAGCGGGAGCCGTCACATCCTGAACAGACCCCATTATTTGGCTGTTTGTACCTGCGCAGCAGACACCTGTCAGCCAGATTAATTACACCGCCGCAGATTCAAGAATGGTGAAAAATGTGAGAAATCCCTCCAGCGTCCGGCTCACACTCTGCTCCAGCTATAAAAATGCGAACGGAACCCAAACGAGCAGATGCGTCCTGGTAATGTGAGAGCGGATGTAAACAGGACGAGTCGCACCTGTCCGCTCGCCTCTTTGTCTTTGTATGAGAGGGCGGGGGCAGGCGGGGGCAGGCGGCGTTCGCTCCGGAGCTGAGAGCTGCTCACTGCTTCTTATAACAACAGAGATCAGATATTTGAGCTGAACTCTCTCCAGCTCTTCAGCTCAAAGTTTCTCTGATGAACCCACTGAAGCAGCTTTAAATGGGATTTATATCCATCATCAGGACGAAGGCTGAACGCAACATGGCGGCCGGGACGATGGTCCAGGTGGCGACGTGTGAAGGTTTGGAGTTCAGGCTGTTTTACAGTTCTCTGTGGTTCCTTCAATGCAGGACAGCACGTTTCTTAAATGTTGGTGTTGTCAGGAAACAATGAGGCTTCATCCATCAGTCACAGTGTCGCAACCATAGACTGTATAAAATATGGACGTAGTGTCCGTGACGTCACCCATAGGTTTCTGAAGAGCAAAAATGAAGCAAATCGTAGTACGTAGCCATCTTGGTAGCCTACCTCCGGTTACTCCAAATATGGACAAAGAGGTGGAGCGAGGGCGGAGCTGAGGCGGGTCGAATGAACGCTATTGGCTAAAAAAAGCCGCTTTATTCGAAATAATCAAACTAGCTATGGCTAAACAGCTAGGTTAAATGCTAAATATCGTTGCTAGCCGGCTAACCCCACGACGATCTCTTTCCCAAACTCAGTGACTAGAATTAGCCGGGGTGACGCCCTTTAGACCGTCAGTGGCTGGTTGTCAATCAAAGTGGTGCCACTTAGATTGACAGCTATGAACTGTGCATAATGATGTATGCTGTATATTTTAAACGAACGCCTTATAAAAAAATTCGCCCCCCCCAGAGTTGTCATGGAGTAGAAAAACAGCTTATGAGACTAGAGCCATGTTTTGAACCAGGCTGTAAATGTTTTTTTCTGTCGTAAAATCGGACATTTTAACATGGGGCTCAAATGTAATTGACTCCCTTCTGCTGCCTGCTCTAGTGGTTATTAGAGGAACTGCAGCTTTTTTGCACTTCCGCATTGGCTTCATTTTTCAGCGCCGGAGGTTGCCGCTTGGGTGGAACAAACAGACTGAACGTGTACGGCTGCATTCAAGGCAAACTTTATTCACACAGCACTTTTCAACAACGAGACAATTCAAAGAGAAGTTGTTTAATAAAAGGCAGCTCTGAAAAGCTGAGTCTTCAGTCTTGATTTTGACAGTGTTTCAGTGTTTGTTCCAGAAACATGAAGCACAGAAACAGAACAGAGGTGAAACATGCTGGACACTCTGCAGCTCCTGATTCTCCTTTAAGTTCAGCTGGAGTTTTACATTAAAGTAAATTCTGCCTGTTTGACAGGTTGGAGATCGTCTGCGTAGTGACGACGCTGCCGGCGTTTGTTGGCCTGAACTTAAAAAAAAAAAGTCATTTTACTGTCCAGAATGTTCCGATGATCAAACACAGGTTTTCATCAGTTCAGATAAGTTAAAGACGACATGAGCTTCCATTTATCTTGTCTTCAGAAAACAAGGTTTTAATGAGTCAATGACGGGAGAAATTTCCTCCGAATTGAGATTCTCTTGCAGTGTTTTGCACATTTCAGGCAGGAGAGAGTAGTTTATTTTTGCCTGTTGTTCTTCCCTCAAAACAGCAAACAGCTTTGGACAGATGCAAATCACCTCATTAACTCCCTAACCCAAATCCATTCTGCAGCAGGAGAGATGTGCGAGCGCGAGGAAGGGAAGGGAGAAGACAGGAAGGGGGGGGCCTGATAAAACATCTGCTGGATTCGCCCATCTGTGCCAAGCCGAGCGAGCGAGGCCCGAGCGAGAGGGAGGAGAGAGAGAGATTGAGAGGTGGTGGGCGCAGAGAAAAGAAAGGAGGAGGAGATGGAGGCGCGGTGCCACTGCAACAAGTGCCAGGAATTGTTTTGGGGGGAAAATGCATCATATTGAAGGCGGGGGTTGGGTGGAAATCCACGGCTAACGCTAAATCCCTCAGGAAATAATTAAAGTGCCATTGTTTCTCACGGCCAGCTCACATTCCTGACAATTTTTTATTTCTCTCTCTCTCTGTTTTCACATCCTGCTGTTTTCCTCTGTCACTGTCTTTCAGAGGGATTTAGCGAGCGATGCGTCTCCTCCACCTCACCTTTTCATTTCCTCTAAGTGCTTCGCTGAAGAAGACGGAGGCTTCTGGGTCAGCAGAGGACAAGATGTCTGCCTGATTACAGTTGAATTGGAAGAGATTATCCTGGTGCTAAAAAGAGATTATGGCATTCTGCCTGCGCGCTGCATGTGAAGACGACAGGCTGCTGCTTTAGAGTGGATACAGCCACAAACAGACAGAGACATCAGCGTTAAGGTTCCAATCCGATCGCAAGGCGACGATGCAGCGAACAGCACGAGCAGAGAGGAACCGCTGGATCCAACTGTCAGAGTCAGGAACCGCTCAGCAGGAAGTGGGCGTTCTGAAGAAGAGCTCAGGACCCCCAGGGGCCCCGAGGGCCTCGTGTTCGCCGCGTGTCAGAGGCTTTGGGTTCGTAGCATCGAAAGCTGATTCGTCTCAGAATCTGCATTTTATGAAACTGTTGATTCCTCCTGAAAGGATTAAGAAGATTTTTTCATATTTCTCTTATTGTAAATCCCATTAAAGACAAAACCTGGAGGCAACAAGATCTTTGCAACCAGAACAAGCCACAGCAGGTCTGTCTCAATGTTTCCATCTGTTCGAACCAACATGTCCTCCAACCTGAACCACTGAGGTCACCAACTGACGATAAATGTGAATATAAATATAAATGAAAATGAAACGGATATGAATTGTTCAACAAAAATATAATTATAAGCAGAATGTGGCCAAAATTGGCTTAATTGTTTCAGTTTAGTGCTTGTTCTAATGTGATTTTTATCAATTTGCTACCAGACTTTACTCGTCCTACAGTGGGAGAAGTCACCGATGCTGTTGCATGTTAAATTAAGCCGGAGTAAAAGTGAGTGAGTGAAAACTAATGACATGATGTAACTTCAAGTTCAGGTTCCAGTAGTGAAATAAAAGCCGGTCTCTAATAGAGGCCTGGGGGGAAACAAGGGCAGATAAACCCCTGATGGCTGTCATGTGCACATCCATCACTTTGATTTAATAAATTCAATATAACCGTCCTGTTTTCAACACCTTGACCGTTGGAGCTACAGCCAGTCAAACCTGAAACTTGAATAATTTCTCAAATGTTCTCTGTTTTCACTTTTTCTATTTTTCTATTCTAATAAATAATTTTAAGATATTTTCTCAATTTCTTTGCAATTTCAGCTATATTATACCAAATATTATCAAACCAAATATTATAATATTAATAATCATCATTAGTCAGTGTGAGTCAGGATCATTAAGCAATATGGATGAATGATCAATTATTATTATTAAAAGGAGGTTTTTCTCGCCGCTGCCACCGAGTGTTTGCTCAGGATGGCACATGTTGAGTTTCTGTAAACAATATTTTAAAAATGGTATGATCTCGACAGGCTTCATATGAAAAGTGCCCTGAGATCATTCCTGTTGAGATTTGGCCCCGTTTACTGTAAATAAAGCTGTGTTGAAGTGAATTGAACTGAATTAAGTGGTGATTACATGTTCTTCAGTGTTTGAGTCACAGCTGGCTGGAGGCGGATTAACGAGAAACTGTGAAGGTCCTCATATACGTGTGTGTGTGTGTGAGTGTGTGTGTGTGTGTGTCCGACATGAACATACATGTCCTCAGTCTCCAGCTCTCGCTCCACTCGTCCATCACAGCAGCTCATGCGTGACGCTGCATCTGTGAGCTGCTAATCCTTCGCTGGGCTAAATCGAGTTAGCATCAGCGTTTAATTAGCTGCTTGTTGTCGTCGCTCTCTCTGGACTCGACACCTGAGAGACAGATCTGACTCACTCACCAACACATCTGCTATTATAGAATAGATTTTTTTCATCTGTTCTTATGGAGAAACAAACAGCAGCAGTGAGTTCAGGAGGTTTCGGCCACACAGACAACGTTTACTGTTGCTTTTGTTTTTATAGAACTGTGATGATGATCAGCCATAAAAAGATGATTTACTGCAGCGAGACAAAAACAGTCTCATCTAAATCTCTGTTTGAAGAAACTCTGCTGCTCTCGTTTGTTTGCTTCTCTGTGTGAACGGTGACCTTTGACCTCTGGCTCCACCAGGACAACTGGAAGAGTTGGAGGGTTTTAATTCTCCTCGAACAGCTCGACTGCCGAGGATGATGATGATGATGATGACGAAGAGGAGGCGAAGTGAAGAGGATGAACTTCAGGACACACAGACAGATGTAGAGGTCTGAGTGCTGCAGAGAGTCAGGGTGGTGTTATCATCAAACATGTTTTCTACAAAAATAAACCCAACTGAAATAAGTCTGACTGCTGCAGTTCAAGGTCTCCTCCAGTACATGAAACACCCCATGAAAAGCAGACACAGATTCCTGATTTGTCGGTCAGGTTTTGCAGCAGGTTGCTGACTCTGAGCGGAGCTGAACTCTGTCTGTTGGCTCCAAACACAGACAGTTCCAGGATTTCCCAGAATGTGAGACTGTTCCTTTAATGACACCATTAATCAATGTTAATCAATGCATCAAGGCAACAGATGGAAAAACAGAACTTTTCCCACAGAACGAGAAACTTTCTGCTCCTCTTTGTTTCACCTGTCGAGAGTCGAGCTGAAGTCGCTCTGAGCTGCTTCCTCGCCTCCCCCTCTCCTTCATGCGCTGCCCTCCCTCCCTCCCCAGTAATTAGACCAAGACAACATAATAAATCAATACACAAGTGCTTGTCTGGAAGCTGAGCCACTTGAGGAGCTCGGGACATTAATGCGTTCAGGAGAGAAACAGACATTACACTGTAATCAATCCTGCTCCACAAATCAACTTAGCCCCGCCCGCCGGGCCCTTCCTCCCGCTTTTGATAAATCCACTTCCTGTACATTAACGCAGGTCAATGGCTACCTAAAGTGTAAATGGCCGGCCGCTCTTTGGCACTTAACAGGAAGCTCACTGTACACCGCATATCGAGTTTTCAATATCCAGTAATACCACGAAAACCAGATTACAGCCTCGCCGGTTCACACCGCGCCTGCAGGGGCTTCTGGGACGCCACCTGCCATCGTACCTGCCGGTTTGTCACGGCCGGGGGGGGCGCAGCAGCTTCAACGCTTCACATCTTCACACATTATACTGGTGTCATTACCAGCACAGCCATGTGATCCAGGCAGAGGATGAAAGAGCGTCTCAGCTCCGCGACTCTGAGGCCGAATCTGGCGACGTCTTTACTGCTGTTTCAGCAAAGAAATCTGAAAACACAAAAAATAAAAATAAGATTTGATTAAATCAATTAAAGCGTAAACAACAGAAACACTGTGCCTGAACCCCCAGGCCACCAGGGGGCACTGTTTGCATACAGAATCTTCTGGTCTGCGGAATAAACGAACCTGACTTTCACTTCCAGATCCTCGGGTCGTCAATTTAAATCCACCCACTTCTCAACTCGCCTGCTTTCGCTTTGAATCCTGGGTAATCTGATGCCGTCTCTTTCTCACCTTCATCTTTTCGCTGGCTGATCGCTGAGCTTCCTCCTCCTCTGCCGTCGAGCCGTCTTCACAAACACTTGACAAACGGCCGCTTTTGTCGACACGACGTGACACAATATGAATTAATAATTTATTACCTTGATTTATACGACAGGTTCAATTGATTTTAATTAATTCGGCAGGCTGTGAACAAGCATTATTAAGGACACACATTATGCTGACAGAGACTTATGCTATGAATGAGGTGGCAGTCCTCATTATGCGAATTTATAATCTATCACCTCTTTAAAATGCAATTATGTATTATTAGACTAATGGCAGAATACAATTCAGAGCAGAGCCGGGGAGAGCGGAGGGAAGTCGTTCTGAAAGTGAAATCAGACGGATGGTGAAGACAGAGCCACCAAAGTTTCCCATTACACATAAGTATGACTTGGTAATTATATGTGGGTAATGAGTCGACATTCCTGCATGTTTTGATTATGCTTGAGGGGGAAAAAAAAAATTCTCCTCCGCTCCATTTGTCTTCTCATTAGCTTTAAATCTCTGTTAGCACAGACTGACTTCCTTTCATAATTACACACACAGTCAGTCAGATCTGCCGCTGCGAGGAAATAACAACCGACGCATCGCTGGAGTTTAAAGTTTGTCTCAGCTCAACTTTCATTCCGTGTGATCTGAGGGATTTTCATGAACTTTGACTGGTGGGATCCTGCTGACACGATGCTGCAGATTTTAACAAGACTGAAAGTGACCGAGCGCCATGACAGCGAGTGTGTGACGCTCGTTACACAGCAGAGAACGGAGAAACAAGCTGAAGCTTCTATCTGAGGAAGGAATGTACAGTTTGGCCTGATGGTGGCGCTAGAAGCTCAAAAGGCTGCTTTAAACTCAGCTTCCATCTTGTTGACTAGAGACTAGTGAAGACTAGTGGACAGTTTGTGTACTGCACATTATGACTTCTCTTCTTCACGCCTTCCTGCAGCCGGAGGTCGTCTCTACACTGTAAACGGCGGAGCGGCGGCGCAGACTGACCTGGGATCCGCCCACTCAGCCTGTCAGAGTCTGGTGACGGACGGACGCCACACGATCCAATTTAATGAGCCTCGTCCAACATCGTTCTGTATCGTCCATCATCCTGCATCGTCCAACATTGTCCAACATTGTCCTGCATCATCCAACATCACCCGACATCGTCCTGCATCATCCAACATCATCCTGCATCGTCCAACATCATCCAACATCATCCTGCATCATCCAACATCATCCTGCATCGTCCTGCATCATCCAACATCATCCTGCATCATCCAACATCATCCTGCATCGTCCTGCATCATCCAACATCACCCGACATCGTCCAACATTGTCCGACATCGTCCAACATCATCCTGCATCGTCCAACATTGTCCAACATCGTCCTGCATCATCCGACATCGTTCTGCATCATCCGACATCGTCCTGCATTATCCAACATCGTCCTGCATGGTCCAACATTGTCCGACATCGTCCCGCATGGTCCAACATTGTCCGACATTGTCCAGCATCATCCAACATCGTCCTGCATGGTCCAACATTGTCCGACATCGTCCAGCATCATCCAACATCGTCCAACATCGTCCTGCATCATCCAACATCATCCTGCATCATCCAACATCGTCCTGCATCGTCCAACATTGTCCGACATCGTCCTGCATCATCCGGACCGAGAGAGGAGCTCATGAGATTAATCTGAAGTTAGCATGCCGGTAAAGGACATTTCGCTGCCTCCAGGTGTCCGACCGCCACATGATCACCTGACCTCTGCCTGTGTTTGACCACAGAATAGACGAAGACTAGTGGACAGTTTGTGTACTGCACATTATGACTTCTCTTCTTTACGCCTTCCTGCAGCCGGAGGTCGTCTCTACACTGTAAACGGCGGAGAGGCGGAGCGGTGGCGCAGACTGACCTGGGATCCGCCCACTCAGCCTGTCAGAGTCTGGTGACGGACGGACGCCACACGATCCAATTTAATGAGCCTCCACCGCAGAGAGAGCGGGGCGGCGAGGAAAATCCAGTGAACCGGAGCGACCGTGACGCCGCTGCAGGTAGCGTCTGAAGGAGAGAGAGAGTGTGTGTGTGTGTGTGTGTGTGTGTGTGTGAGACGCAGCTGCCACTACAACATGACACTATAACCTACAGGATGTACTGACACATGCCTGTTCACTGTGTGTGCGTGTCCATCTCCCAGAATGCCTTTCAGCTGCTCTTTGATGTGAGCTTGCGGACATGAAGGAGCTCTCTGAGAGCCTCTCCTCCCCGACAGGTGGGGGGCAGCAGTGGGGGGGTGAAGGGGGGTTCGGGTGGTGGTTGGGGCAGCAACCCTTCATGAGGCCACTCGCGGCGTCCCCACGNAAACAGGAAACAGCGCTCATAGATTCCAGCCGTGGCCGGCGTGTTCGGGCCAGATGGATCGATACATCATACTAATAAGTAAAATCTGCAAGCGCCAATTATTGCGTGTCATGTTTACCCGCGCGGGTGAGTAATCGTCCAATTTAGTGAAAGCTCACCAAGGTAAGCGGAGCTGCCGGGAGCTCGTTATAAATCGCACCTTCTCACACACCGATGAGTAATTAAGATCCCAAAACACACATGTTAATATCACTCCAAGCCTATTAGGCCTGTGAGGCCTGTGTGTGTGTGTGTGTGTGTGTGTGTGTGTGTGTGTGTGTG
>JBBMOC010001214.1:0-13204 GCA_037975185.1 Centropyge bicolor | reverse complement strand
CACCATGTGGGGGAGAGGGGGGGGGGGGGGGGGTCAGATCAGAGATCATCTCTCATTCCTCACACTCAGCTTTAAAGTCCTGCAAATGCAGCAGGGAGGTAAAGCCACAGTTGTGGTCTCCAGACTCCAAAGAGACGCATCTATTCTGTATGTATCTGTGGAGAGAGTGAACACACACAGACAGACACAGCTCGGGGTCACAGACACAAACAAGCTGGAACTGTTGTGCTGAGTTTGGGGAATGAGCTGCCTGGAATAAGAGGTGAGGAAGGTGGAGGGACGGTTGAGGGGGGAGAAAGTCACTGCTTTGTTTGTGTTATTAAGTGAGGGACAATCACACAAACAGTCATTTTGCTGCTTTTGTAAAACTGTGCTGAGGCACCTGATGACGGGTGTCACATGGCAGCTGATGGTAGTAGAGGGAGAGAAGTGACGACATAAGTTTGTGGCTGGTGAAATTGTTGCCGCTTTACAGCCTTGATTCCAAAAAACAGAATACAATCATTTGCAAACAAACTGTGTTTACTGACAGTTTTACAGTGTTCCTGAGACCATGTATTAATCTCCTTGTAAACAACTGAGTCTTTCCAGGATGAACCTTTCATACCCAATCATGATCCTCTCACCTGTTACCAGTGAACCTGTTCACCTGTGGAAGGATCCAAACAGGTGTTTTTGGATCAGTCCACAACTTTCACAGTCTTTTCTTGAAACATGTTGCTGCCATCAAATTAAGAACAAGCAGATATTTACAACAATCAATGAAGTTGCTGAAGCCAATATTATTTATATTGTCTTTGATCTGTTTCAGTTGAGTCAAATGTCAAAAAGAATCAGCACGTTATCACAGTCTGGTTATGCATCACACAGCTCATTTGTTTACCTATTTGCTTCCAGCTTATTGAAATGAGGTTGCACAAGTCAGTGACTGGCTCAGGGAAAGTACAGGATGTCTTATCAGGAAGTGGAACATGCAAAAAACACATGTACTCTAATGCACCAGAATGTGACCCATATGGGACACATACAATGACACAAGGCTTTGCTCAAAAAGTGGCTCCACTGATTTCTCTACAGAACCTGAAAGGAAAATATCTCCACAGGTTTTCAGCACTGGCAGGAAGCAGTGCAAAGCTTTTATTTCTAATGAACAGTCCTCCTCCTTTCTCAGCCCCGCTGTAATATTCCCACAGTGCATTGTTGTTATTTCGCATTCCACAAAGGTATTGTCCCATTTTTGAGCCGAGGTATACACCAGAGGTTTCCCAGGAAGTGGTGTAATGAGCAGGGGTTGACAGGGGTTGACAGAGGAGAATTAGTGCCCGCAGAGTCCCCCAGCTGGGGGCAGATGAGGGCCAGAGCTGGGGCTTTTTGTCTCCAGCAGCAGGTCCCAGCCGCCGGGTCCGAGCCCTGAACAGAGCCTGTACGTCCCGAGCATCGGCTGTGCACGCTGGGCTGCAGCGCCACGACAACTGTCCCACAGATTTTTTTTTTTTTTTTTCATGTTCACTTCAGAAATCCTTAGCTTAGCCTTGTCTAAAATCTGGATCTCACCACTAAACACTTCCTTCTGAAAGCCGGTGTGGAGTGGGAGCAGAAACCTCAACCCCCTGCACAAACACAAACACACTGGCTGCGACCACAGAGACGTGGAGAGTTTATCCAGGTTATTTGAAATCTGCTAATCCCATAAAAATCACTGATGGCTAACGCAAGGTTCTAATCAGGATTTCTCGGCGACTCTGGGGAATCAAACTACAAACTCAAAGCTATGAGCTCAAAGATTCCAACGTGCGCTCATGAGAACTAATAACTACTGATTAGTGCATCTAACCTACACTCTCAGACATTGTTTCCTCCCAGATCCAAACGTCCACCCACAAAGATGAAAGATTATTCCTCTAAACAGCTCCGCTCCCAGGGTGGGAGGCTAAACGAGAACCTGGTGGCGTGGCACAGCACCAGAGATGCAGATGAAAAGCTCTGTAGGCTGATAAGGAAGCCGGGCAGACTGGATGATGAGAAACCAGGAACACGGCCTGTAATGGCCAATTGGCGATTTGCTGGGCCTGCCTGCGTGCTCCTGCCTGTGGTTGGCTGCAGGGACCGGGCAAGACCACCTAGATAGAGAGAATGAGAGGGGCCGAATCAGAGGAAGGGGACGTCGACATAGGTTAGGGTCTGTCGTTTTTTTTTTCCAACCTACTTTGGATGAAATCACGCCTACTTGTGTATGAAAAAGCCTCAATGGCTGCGTTCTCATTTAGCTGCTGTCAGGCCCATTAGTTAACATTACCAGAGGCTTTCATCATACAGATGTGTAAAGTAGGCTGGAATAACAGTATGTATAGAAAGAGACTGATCACAAGCAGCCTCTGAAGAGGTTTTTCTCTCTTTTGTCACATCAGTGGAAAAGTTTGGTTCATTCTGGTCAAAATTAGATTCTCACTTTTCGAAAATAAGACATTGACCATAGACGTTGAGAAACTTGCTTTCTTAATGATAGTTAGATGAGAAGATCGATACAGTTCTCATATCTGCCTCTTAGATAAAGAGCTGGAGGCGGCCAACTCTAAATCTCACTAATTAAGACATTATGTTTTTTTTTAATTCCTACAAAAAGATGAGACTCTGGAAGCTACAGGCCGAGAGGTTCAACACATCACCCAAAGCTTAACATAGAAGAAATGACATGTTAATTACAGCAATAAGCTTCAGAGGTGCTGCTAGGTTTTCCCCTGTTTCCCTTCATTATCCTGAGCAATGATAGCTGCCTCCTGGCTTTACTTTTATAATTAACGAACAAATATGAGAGAGGTAATAATCCTCTCATCTAACTGTTGGCGAGAAAGTCATTTGCCAATCGTCCAAATTTTCCCATTAAATTAGCTGTGACTGGGAATATTGATTGTATAGACTTTTGATTGGTCCAGAGGTTTTGATTGGTCCAGAGGTTTTGATTGGTCCAGAGGTTTAGACAGATAGACAGATCTCACTTCAGTCATTTTTTCATTGTACCTTATCAAACCTTATGGCTGAAAACAAGAGCCTGAGAAAAAGAGCAAAGACAATATTATATTCATTATATTCAGGCCAGAAAAAGACAACAGCATATGTGACTCAAAGTGGTGGGAAAAGTAGCCCAGCCATTTTGATCCTGGATCCATAACACAGAAATATTAAGCTACAACTAACACGGCAAACAAGGAAACACAGAGGAGGAGGAGGAGGAGGAAGAGAGAGATGGAGAAAGTGGGAAAACTCAAAGAGATGAAAATAATAACGCTGCTGCATCTTCACTGCAAATTCAGCCCGAGTTCTCACTCTGATCACGTCTCTACATCCCTCTCCTCCCACCTCTGAGGGTCTCTGTCTTCAATCTCACGAGGCTTCAGAACCCCCCTGCACACACACACACACACACACAACCTCCCACTCACCCCCTACAGCTTGTGCTCCCGGCCCCATTGTACCGAACTGATAGCTGGAACATCCAGGGAATGCGCCTTCATCAAAACACTCTCCCATCTAATTAACAGGCCGACAGCTGGATGAAAGGGAAAGGATGAGATGGTCTCTGTTTGCCCTGATTTTTTTCATCCTCGTCTGTGCCCTACCTTTCCTGCCAGGTTTGCAGAAGACGAGAAAAAGGAACAGAAGACTTGTGGTAGTTCGCTGGTTTGAGGGATCTTGATGGACCGAGAGCTCAAAGTGGAGATATTTTCATGCATCACTCAACTTTGTGCCTCCAGCAAATGCATTTGTTTGCACCACAGTATGTTGAGTGTTCCTCCTGCCGGGGCTGCCGGGTCAGCAGGAACCCTTGACGACACAGATGGCAAGTCCTGGGACATATTTTTGGAAAAGTGTGGAGATCATACTGTCATTAAAAGAGAGCTTCTATTGTAAAATCACACACAAGTTGGGTTTTGTCTGACCAGTTCTGAAAGATATTTTTTAGATTAACATTCTCAAAAAGACTGTTTCTGGCAAAAATGAAAAAAAAAAAAAAAGAATTAATAGTGTGAAATCTCTTTTTTGTGATACACAAACCTTTACAGATTTTGGTTGGTTGAAAAAAAAACTTCTCCGGAAGAATTTGAACTGATCTTAATACTTCAAAAATTCTTGCATATAAGCGATTGGCATGAAACTGAATTATAAGAACTGCCACTGGACACTTGTTAAAAGTTCAATTAAGTTCCAGAAAAGAGAATCTCCACACTCATGATACTGAGAAAAGACTGTGAAATTAAGTGAGTGTTTATGCAGCTATTTTACAGAGTCTGTTTGACAGTGATCATAGTTTGCTTCAAGAAGTGAAATGACAAATATTGCTGGATGATTGCGTATAATTTTGTAAATATATTAGAAGTAAAAACCACTGAGACGATTTTGGTGTCAGGTTTTAATCCACCCTCTCTGTTGTCACGTGATCAAATATCCATACTTAGATTACATGGTGACAGCTGAGCTAAAATTTTATAAATATCATCACTTGACCAAAAATTAATTCAAGGTCTCCTTAATGAGTTTTTCCTCGTAGCTTTAACAGCATCTCACAGTCTCGTACTACTTTAATTATGACTGTTGCTAATGTCTCATGTCATTTATTATTAAAAGGATTGTGCCAATTAATCTGAACCATGAGAGTCAGTAAAGATAAGTCTAATCAATAAGAGTTGATGTATGTTCTTTATGTTCTTTTTACAGTTTTGAAGAGGGAAACCAAAACCACCCAAAGGGGGGGGGGTAACTAAAACCATCAGTGACACACAGCTTCTACAGCTTCAACTCTTTGATTATGTGTGTATGAAGTGCTGCTCTCCTCTGCTGTAAATACGAGTTTGTACTTCATCATCTTTCCAAATGAAAAGAAAAGAGGGAGCGACTGCAAACTGGTCTGTGAATCCAGACTCCTGTCTTTAGTGGGGATGATGTTCTGTGAACTTCAAAGAGCCCACTCATCAAAACCTGATGACCCTGAGAAGCTTGAACCACCCTACAGCTTTCTACAAGTTTACCTCCACACGTGAGGGCTCCTGGCAAACATCATTAACTCTGCACACATCTCAGTTACATCTCCAAGGCCCTGTCGTCGGAGTTACAGATCGTTAAGGTCAAAGGTCGAACGAAAAAAGCCTTGTGGAGCGTAAAGAGGAACGTTGCCACCACACACACTGAACATCTGTGGACATCTGGGCTTAAGTCCAGAGATGCTGAATCTGACTCTGTTTGCACTCAAGGGCAACTTCATCCTCCTGTGTGTGTGTGTTTGTGTGTGTGTGTGTGTGTGTGTGTGTGTGTGTGTGTGTGTGTGTGTGTGTGTGTGTGTGTGTGTGTGTGTGAAGGGGCTTGCTGAGTTAGCATGGAGAGGCTTACTTGAGCACTGTCAGTCTGGTGGGAGCGTTCAAACACTCAAGGCCTGAACTGCTCCGATAGCCGGCTGTGATAACCCCTGGTGACCTCCGTGTCTGACATCATCGCTGCCAGACAGAGGTCAGCTAGATGGTCGGCCGGGGGGGTGACGGGGGGTGACCTGCCCGAATATACAAAGGCGAGATGAATGTGTGTGTAGGATGTGTCAGTTCATGTTAGTTTAGATTCAAATCATAAAAGTTTATTAAGATTTAATACAAAGAATTTGTCCTGTAAAAACTGTGAAAAGAAAAGAGAGGCTGAGTCAAACCTCAGATAGAAGATATTATTAAACCAGCCCACATGTGAAACAGCAGCTTCAATAATAACATGAGCAAGCTACAGCAGCGTCACCCTGATGCTGTTCTCCGCTCAGACTCCGTCACAGCGGTAAGAACCAGAGCCCAGTTGTAAACTCCTGAGCTCAGCGGACGTCACGGCAGCTCGTGTTGCCAGGGAGCGTTCGCAGGCTCGTTACGTCAGCGCGGGTGAAGTACGGCGGGAAAACTCCAGTGTTGCACGCTCGCTTTAAGAGGTGAGGATTCACTGTTTGAGCGAGTCTGGGAAGTGTCACTGTACAGAACTCTGTGTCTGTTTGGTGAACACAGGCACAGACAAACAGGACGGAGTTATTCCTGAAAATCAGCATCTGTGTGAACATGTTCTTGAACGTATTTTCGAGGAAGGATTGTTTCTTTCACATTAAAACACTGTGAGAAAAAGAGAGACTGAGATTGGTTTTTTTTTCTGCACAGCCGGCGCAGCGGTGGAGCGTCCCTCTGGGGTCTCATCCCGGAGAAATCCCCGCCGGTCATCAGAGGTCACGGAGCATGCTCAGTGGCGTTTTCCCACAGAACTGGCGTGGTCTGCGTCCTCGCTCCCGCTGTGTGACCTTCTCTTACTACATGCTATGTCACGCTGCCCGGGGAGCTGTCACTTCCTGGAGACTGCTGGTAAGCCCCGCCCCCTGGTCTGAGCAGCTAGCTTAGCTTTTTGATAGCACGATGAAGACAAAGAATAAGAAGGAGCTAACTCTATTTTTGGAGTCAAGGCGTATAACCCCCCCCACCCCACCCCTGTCCTGTGGCTCCAGGGGTCCTTCCAGGATGCATGTCCCAGTCAGACTTCATGAGGAAGTCCACGTCCAAGCCCATAGGCGTTCTACACAACCCATCCGGCTGCTCCAGGTACGAGAGTCACAGCCCTGTCCTGTTAATCACCAGCCCACCCCCACCTGCATTGTCCAGCACAGGGTGGGGTGTGTGTGTGTGTGTGTGTGTGAGGGGGTCACCTTTCCCCTCCTGGAGCAGCTCACACACACACACACACCCTCTTTCACAATCTTCATTCATCCTTTCATTAGAAGACGTCAGATCCTGGACACACACACACACACACACACACACACACACACACACACACACGTGCTTACTCACTCTTACCCGCAGAGGATGCAATACAGAGCAGCGAAGAATTCATGGAAGGAACACAGAGTCTCACACACACCCGTCTGCCTGACTCACACACTTGACACACACTGGCTCCTGCCTCAGTACAGGTGGACGTGATCACTTACTATGAATCAAAGATTTTTTTTTTTTTTTTTTTTTTTGGCTCAAGAAACAAACTAGTAAACAGAAGCAGGAAACACTTGTATTTGTTCTTCCTGGATTAAATTGTTAATATTTCCCAGCTGACAGAGATCAGTCATGATTTGTGGTCAATACTTTCCCGCCTCCTTTTCCAGTTATCATCCACCCCTTCAACACGAGTCAGTCTTCCTGTGGAGACAACGATATGAAGACGCTGGTGCAGAAATAGATCGAGGCTTCTGTGGCTTTAGAGATACAAACACAGGTCTTACTTAAATCTCCATCTCTGTGTCTGTCTGCCTGCTGTGGTTTCCCATGTTAGATCAGCCATGGTGAGAGCGGAGAGGCCGTTCTGCTGGAGTCTCAGGTGATAAAACAGCCTCATGATCATGATCAACTGGCTGATGCCTCATGTGTTTTCACAGGGCCAGTGGGCCTCTGACAGTCTATTTAGTCCTGATAATAACTGTACTTTTCTCAGCCAGTGAGAGAAATAGACCAAGAGCTAAAGTGATTGTCTCTGTCCTAGTTTCTTTATGGTAAATTGTTCATAGTAACCTCACATATAGAATGAGATGCCATACATCACTGGTGAAAGAGGTCCAACATCATGGACTGTGATGTTTTCTCTCACAAATCACACTGATGGAAGATGTCCCAGTGGCTGGAGAGACTGGAAGGGAAGGCAAGATTAATGAGGAAATGTCATCTATTCCAGCTTGAGGATTCCAATCTGCGTCTTCTGGAAATTAAAACTAATTATTTATTTTGGTATTCACTATAAAAGATGCCTCCTGAGAGGAGCTTAATTATGTGCACATCACCTGTAGATGAAATCACTGATGTAGCACGGAAACAGGATTGATCCTGATTCCAAGCTACATTTCTTTTAAAGCTGCATTGATCATTTTTGGCCACTAGGGGACATAACTCTAAAATAAGCTAAACAAATACACACACTTCTGTGAACACCTTATAATGTTAGGTAATAGCAAATAGCAAACAAGTTCCTACTTAAACTCCTTGATGGATTCAAGATTTTTTTTGGTTGTCATCTGTTGTTCATATTGAAATTGTTCTTGATCTGATTAAAGTTATGATTTAAATTTAAAGATTTAAAGCTGCATCAACCCTGATTTTTATATTAACAAAAGGTCAAATGATTTAATGTAATGTGTGTAATAGTGAACTATGTGATTCTTAGCAACAAACCCAGATAAAATAATGAACTCTATAGTCTCTGTTTTAACATCTTTCAGCTTATGTTTTGGATTTGAGACAAAGTTAGCAATTAGCTGGTGAACATTGTGGAACATTTAACAGCTAAAAACCCAGATATCTTGTTTAGGAGTTGATGGAACAAAAATAAGCAAAGAAGAAGAATGAAAATCAGAATTTCATGTCCTGAAATACGACTGAACCAAAGCTCACAGTCTGTTGGATTCAGCACGGAGCAGCAGCTGTTTGCTCACAGGTACACCACATCAGCTGGATGAGGTCATGTCAGTGCTGTGTTTACAGCTCGGTGCGCTGCCCCCAAGTGGACAAAAAAACATTGACTTCAGGTTTAAATAAACTTGTGGTTTGGAGTTGGTGGGCAGGTGTTTCCTTCATCATAAACACAGCTCGAACAATGAATATAAATAAAAACTCTGCTCTGTAAGACTTGAAGGCTGCAGCCTGAGCCCACAGCTTCCATCACACCACAGAAAACCACCTCAACATCCTGGACCTTTCTGTCCGTCTGTAGCAGTCCATGTTGGGATGGAGCCTCGGTTTCTGTAATGACCGCCTTTGCATGCCCACTCCACTGTTGTGAATTTCCTCTGGTCAGCCACTCGACACCGGTTCAGTGCGACCAGCAGGAAGTTTACAGCCACCGCAGTCGACCCGAAGCGTGCCTGTCTCTGTTAAAGAGGCCAAACAGCCTTTTGTTCCGCTGTGACAAAAGAAGAGGAGCTAAAAAAAGAGAGAGAGAGTCTCAGGACTGTTTGGTGCCATGACAGGTCCGAGCACAATAATCAGGCCACACAAAAATCTACTGTCGCTGGATATGTTTACTCCAAATGGACCTTTCATTTATTTCTACGTTGTTTTCTGCTGCGGGGCAGAGCCGAGGTCAAAACGCAGATGTATGTCTGATTTGTGTTTTCCTTGGCACACTGCAGGCTGATTAGCATGCTGAGTGGATCTCCTCACAGTTCCCCCTGTGTGTGTGTGTGTGTGTGTGTGTGTGTGTGTGTGTGTGTGTATCTGTCTGTCTGTCTGTCTGTCTGTCTGTCTGTGTGTGTGTGTGTGTCTGTGTGTGTCTGTGTGTGTGTCTGTGTGTGTGTGTGTGTGTGTGTGTGTGTGTGTGTCTCTGTGTGTCTGTGTGTGTGTCTGTGTGTGTGTGTGTGTCTGTCTGTCTGTCTGTCTGTGTGTGTGTGTGTGTGTGTGTGTGTGTGTGTGTGTGTGTGAGTGTGTACATTAGATAATGTCACGACTCGGTTCTATATGCCAAAGCCACACATTTGGGAGTGAATTAAGTCAGTTCATTTCCACACTGGCCTTGTGTGTCTTTGTGTACACTGTGTTGTAGAAGCTGTCGCCAAACACAAAGCCTTGTCCTGCAGTTTGGTTATTATGTTAAATATTATGTATGTTAAAGAGGGGGAAAGCATCGTGAAAAAGGGCCAGAAGAAAACACTTCACACGTGCCGAGTCAGCGTATTTCTGCGCCGGTTCCTGCTGATGACTTGTGTCCAGGCCCCTGCAGCCTGTGTTTAACCAGGTTTAACCTGCCGTGCTGTGGACGAATTGGCTCTTTGATGTAGTGATGCATAAAGGAGCGTGGAAAAGGCAGCATGCAGTGGTCAGGCAGTAAGTCAGCTTGAAAGCGAGCTGTGTGTTGTTTGTGTGTGAGGATGTTTGGTGGATGGGGGACGGTGCACGGGGGGGGGGGGGTGACTCACTCTTTTTCATGTAGTAAACAGTGAACGGGCCGACCGTCGTTTCTGAGTCGTCGCTGCGGGACTGTTCATAGCCCGTCGCTGACTGAACCGTGTGTCAGCCTCGCAGGCCTCACAGAAGCACAGGCAGGAGGTGGGGGTGTGTTTGGGAGGAAGAAGGATTTCTCGTACTAGCCTCAGGAAAAGATCAATTCAAATGACAGTGATTATTAAAAAAAAAGCATCATCAACTCAACCTTATGACGTAAACACCTGTTTCATCCGAGCAACAGTAGGGGGCGTTTCATGAGTGACCCTGAGATCTCTGCTAGACTGAATCAATACCAGGAACAAAAGAAGCTTCAGACCATCATCCCCCCCCCCACCTCCGACCCTGACTGTGACAAATCCACACAAAACACACACATGCACACAGAGTTTCCTGCGGGGACATATTGATCCGTCTCTCTCTGACAGAGTCCTTGGCCTCAGATGTTGAATGTGTGACACCCCGGCAGGAAACTCACAGCTTTATAATCGAGAATGGGGGGGGCGGGGGGTGGGGGGGGTAAACGCAGATTGCTCTGCTTTTAGAGTATCAGTCACACTCGAGCCCGTGAGTTATGGCCCGGGGGGGGGACAGTCTGTCAGCCACAGGAAGTGGTCTGTTGACTGTATGTTCTCACAGCTTCCAATGATGGTGCTCGGGAGGGAGAGTGTGATGGCCAGAACTGGCCACAAGATGGCACTGTGGGACACACACACACACACAGAGTACATGAGAGTTGTGCTGCAGACACACAAACACATGGATTTCATCTGTTATCGTAAAGACAACAAGTAGATGTAGTAGTGTACAACGACATGAGTGCACAGCAAGAGAAGACAGCGGCATTTTCTGTGAAAGCTAATCATCTCTTGTGTTGTATTTACTTCATGAAGCCAAATGGGATAAGAAATGTGAGTTTGTTTTGGTGCTTTTTTTTTGGTATTCCTTTAGTTTACATTCTGTTCACATTGTCCAGCAGCAGCAGCAGCATCCAGTCTATCCTCAGCCAATTCCTTTTTTTTTTTTTTTTTTTTTTTTAGTCAGTCAAGAAAATTCTTCCAGGAGGGAGATTCTGGATCTTTATGATTCTGGACTGTTGATGAAAGTTTGAAACAAATGGTTCAAAAAAGGGGTGTGACCAAAAAAAACATGGGAACTGTAGACACAGACACAGTTTTGGAGCTTGACCTCCAAAAATCATGCATCCTACATTTCCCATAATGCACTGTATGATAACTGGAGCCCTTGAAATAAAGCAACCAGAGTCAGTGAGGAGACGTGTGAGGCGTATTATCTTGAGGCTCATGGTTATAAAGTGGAAACCAAGGCGTCATTTCACTGGCCATGGGGTGTAAATAACGGTGTCACGTAAATAATTTATTCTGCTAATCAGTTAAGTTCTGATTGCCAGAATAAACAGCCTCCTCATCGTGACCTGTAATAGGTCAAAGATGGCTTCCTACCTCACGACTCTGCATTAAAACACACAGTGATTAAAGCCGATTTCTATATTTGAGTTTGACTTTTTGCCTAAAATGAGCATGTCATTTTCTGTCATTTAAATTCTTTAGCATTTGCTCCACCTGGCTACTTGTTTCCAGTCATTATTGTGTAATTATGAGGCTCGAAGGTATCAGAATAAACTGATTTACTCAAGCGTCTAATCTAATATACAGTAAAGCAGATTAGGTTCGATTAAATTAAACTCTTCTCTTTCTGTTCTGGGAGCTCAGGATCAAACCTCTTCTCATTAACGAGACAGAGAAACAGCACTCATCCGCTCAGGGTCACGATGACAAAGCCTCTTCAGGCAAACCAGAGGCTTTCTCCTCACTTTACTTCTTCGGCCAATCAGAGCTGCTCCTCCAGCCGAGGGACCAATTAAAGAGGCGTCGGTCCACTCAGTGAGAGCTCTGTGAATCAAGGAGATGGCTTCATCCAGTGGACAATCAGCCGCAACAGCCACGACATCTGTCAGAACCGCTGGACCAAATGTTTTGTTGCATCTCTGAGCAGCAGAGCTTTACAACCGGCGGCCATTTTCCCCAACACCTGCGACCCAGAGACGGCGCTCCTGCCACGCTTTAACCAATCACAAGAGAGATGTCAGCCAAAGGCGATGGATCCACTTTGAATACAGCGATTCATTAATATAATATGTTTTCTATTCAAAGTGAATCACAAAAATTGGAAAATTATCAGTTCACAACATTAAATGCAGTGAAATCATTATTGAATGATAGAAAACAAACAAACAGTGTTCCTCTCCATGTAACCAATGTTTCATCATATGATTTACATATCCAATATAAAAGGCAGTAAGATTGAACATAACTGTTGATGAATTCCTACTCGTCAGCAGCACAAACTCATGCATGATATCACAATGCATGTTCATTAAATGTGTATGTGGGAGAGGTTAAGTATGTGAACGCTGCTCCACTCAAACACACATTAACATTTCAGGTGTCGATTGCACTGCCTGTGTCAAGTATGAATATTTATGAAGCAGGTTTGTGTATTCAAGAGCGTGTCAGGAGAGTCGTGTTTATGTAGGAAATGTATTTATAGAGACGTACAGATTTTCACAAAAACGCGTCTGATCCCCAGTCAGTTTTTTTGTCGGACTTCTAATGCAGAGCAGGTGTTTAAATCAATGCATGCGTGAAATCGTTTAGCCTTGAGGCAAACAAAAAAAATTCTGCAGAGGAAGATGAAGCTGAAGATAAAGTCACTCCTCATCACTGAAAGTACAAGTGCTGCTGTCCAAGGTCAACATCCATCCAACACTGTGGCTATGAATTCATATAACACATCAGGAGCTAATGAATCACATTTGGAAAAAAAATACTTGGCATAAACTTATTTGACATGATGTAGTTTTTTCTATATATATATATATATATATATATATATATATATATAAGAGCATCACTGTTAGATCTGTAAAGTAACAGATTCTCTCATCTCCTGTTTGTCTTCTCCAAATTCGTCACCCACTTCAAAATCTCCTTTTGTATGTTGCCAAAGTAACGCTCTGCCCCCCCCCTCCCCGTGCGATTTCTTTGAGGCAACTTCAGAGCATCAATATTTAACCTGACATTGTCAAATCTAAAAAAAGAAATGATGCTGAAAAGGAAGTCAGAGCTTTGAAGCATGTTTGCCTGTGGAGCCGCACTGAACGCACGACTGACTCCATCTCTCAGTCTGATGACGAC
>JBBMOC010001213.1:0-13455 GCA_037975185.1 Centropyge bicolor | reverse complement strand
GTGTGTGTGTGTGTGTGTGTGTGTGTGTGTGTGTGTGTGTGTGTGTGTGGCGTCCTCAGATATAATTACGGCTCCTTGTCTTGTTGTTGATGAGACTCTGTGAGGAGCGGTGCCATAAAGATTCCATTTGCTCTGATAAATATAGTGTAAATGTTGAACTCAACGTAGAAATAAGAGAAGAAAGCTGCCTCCACTAGCAGACCACATGCCTGCAGACCTGGGTGTTTGAACAGTAAAAGCAGCGATAACGTGTCATTTACACCTCCAGAACACCACTTCTGATGAGAGGAAATGATTAACCAGCTCATAAAGCACACTTGGCAGCCAGCAGGATACCAGAGGCTGACTGCTGGCAAACCTGACCCGACTGGAAGAGCTGATCCACACAGTGTTAGAGAGTGTGTGAAGCAGTGTGATGGAACAAAGAGCTTTGAACTTTTGCAGCTGAAACATAACACAGTTGTTTGATGTGTGAGTGAAGAAATGATAAGACGTAGAAGAGACATACTGACTGTCTTTTTTGAGAGTTTTTAAAGTGTTAAACATCATGTAATTAGCCACTGAAATGTTGCTCACCAAATAAGGAAAAATAATGTCTGACATCAGCTGGATGTTGAAAGATCTCTGGGCTGAACATTGAGCTGTCGAGGTGGGCGTGGTCAAACCAGAGGAAAGCCCTGCCAGCCCCCCCTCAGAGGGTGATTCCCTCCATAATATGAAGGTTCTGGATTGATCTGGATTGGTCGTCCACAGTCAGCTGTTTGTGCTCGCTGGTGGAAAGATTACACAAATATCATTTCTCTTTTTTAAACATGTGAATAATGTGTTGATTTACAGTCTGAAAAGATCATGAAAAGAAAAAAGTCATTTTGATTCCAGCTTCAAAGCGCTTCGCCGTGCAGAGGTTGATTCAGGACCAGAGGAATTCAGCTGGAAACACCCGAGCATTCTTTATAGTGAAAGTTATGCTCCAGCGTTTGTGCACAGCCACAGGCGTCTCCATCAGTTTGGCATCAGTGATTAAGGGTCTCTCTGTCACTCTGAGGGTTCAGCAGACAGAATGAATGAGCAGTTCCACACATTCCTGTCAGTGGCATGTTCAGCCTCTGATGCTCAGTGACCGCCAGTTACCCAGCTGCCTCTCTGCTGATTATCAATTATCTCATTAATGCCACCTGTCTTTCATGGTGCCATTGAGCTTTGTGTCAACATGAGATTGACCTGAGACACACATGCTGCTACATTCTGAGATTAACCAGGTTCAACAGACACAAGATAGAAGAAGAATTTGCACAACAATACAACAACAAAGCGCCTGTGTCTGGAGTTAAGAAGAAAGACTTCTCCTCTTTTGTTGTAAACAAAGGCTTCTGCCTCTGCAGTGAACGATGAGAACATGAGGATGAGAACAGGCTCATGCAGCTCTGCCACTGAGCTCTGATCATATTTGTGGAGTGAAATGACTTTTGATCTGACCACATGTGATTGACACGGTGTCGAGCTGTGTTCCAGCTAACTCTGGGAGCATTGGTTGAATACCAGCAGCTCCACACCCAGACGCCACCCCCAGGGCAGGGCCGATCACAGCTGAGGTGAAACCCAACTGTCCCGACCGACATGTTGATCCTGCTGCTGCTGCTGATGTGGCCACCAGTGTCTCTTCACGCCCTGTCAAGAAATGTCCAGGTTTTCTGCTTGTGAATTAGTTTGTGGTAATTTGTACATGAATGACATGGAGGCTGTGAGCGAGCTCAGGCACACGGTTCACACGTGTCCTGAGCCAATTCACTTTTACAGCGTGGCTCAGTTCAAGCTTTTTAAAAATGGTCAGCTCTCACTCTGCTGCTTCACTGTTCTACAGGAGCTGCTCAACCTTCAGTGCTTCTTAGCTTTAACCAGCCCCACTGTCGTCCTCTGACCCAAACACTGCTGTGCATGTGAGCTGACTGGCTGAATTTAATTTGGGAATATGCACCTCATGAACACAATATGAACTAAAATAACTGAGGCTTTAAATCAGAGTATTAACATGAGGTAACAAAGCAGGACCTGCCTCACTTCATATGAGGCTTTAGTGCTGCAAATACTCACACATTTACAATTAATTGTAGTAAAACTGATGACTGACATGATATTTGTATGTTTTATTTGATGTGTTTTGAAATTCTTTATCTTTTGTCTTTTTTGTCATTTGACAATCCATTTCCTGTTTTATTGATCCCATTATTAGGTGCATATCTGGTGAATGGCCTCAGTAGATGATCAGCTGTATTTATATTATTGCTTTTGAATTTAGTGACCAGACAGTCCTTCTGGAATATGTGATATATATGTGGGTGTGTGGGATCCAGAGGCCTGGTGCCTGTTTTGGACAATGCAACATCATAGACCAAAAAAAAGCAGAGAATAATACAGGACACAGAACATATGTCACTTTGTACCGATGAGAAGGTTACAGGTGCTGTATCAGATTCTGTGCCAGCAGTGCAACAGAGAAGCCAGAGGCACAGCGATAAATCACAGGTGAACTAAAGAGTGATGATTTTAAGGACTCGTCCTCCTGACAGATCTGATGACAGGCTGAAAAAAAAGTTGGTGTTAATGAAAACAGGAGGCTGAAAGGATATAAATTGTTAGCTTGTAATCAGAGATGGAGATTCAGTCTTTTTAGTTATTGATGGATTCAGATGAAAAAGTGCCTTTGAAGAATACTGTGAAAAGATGATTGCAATGTTGCATATCAACTGTGACTAATGGAGTTTTATAAACAGCACTTTTGTCGAACATGATTGCAATGTTTTGTGTTTACATGTGGTTTATGTGGGCTTTATTGGTTACATGAGGGGTAAGTTAATTTAATATGAGGGAACCATAAACAGCCTCAGACACCTCAAACATTGATCATCAGTCTTGTTTTCATCAAGATGTTTGAATGAATAAACATGTTGTACCAGAGAAGAGTCGAGCAACATGTTTTCATTTGAATCGACTTGAATTGAAGATCTGAAACTGGCAACAAGAAACTGATGGATAGTGAAGACAAAGAAGACATTTTGCTCAGTGTTGGCAGATTTGAGAGCAACAAATCTCAAGCTGCCTGAGACACATGTTGAGCTGGATTTTGCTGTTGTTTAAATTTACCTGTAAACAACAGAGACGAGACTGTTGATGCAGGTATTAAGAGACGGCTCTCGCTCTGGAGGGGGATTTGATTTCCCAGCGACTGCAGAGAGACTCTCTCAGTGGATCCACAAGTTTGATTTTTATTTCCATTTCATCTCTGGCTGTGATCATTTAAAGCTGTTACAGTCGGACAAACTGTGCAGATGATGTGAGCGGAGATACACCTGGGGGAGAGGTGCTGTCTGGAGGGATTAAGGATGTTTAATGGCAGACCACATGCTTCCTCTCAGGTGTGGCGATCATTCTCTGCATTAAATGAAATGTTTTTAATATTTGGCACCACTCATGAATGTAAATGGACAAAGAGGAATTAGGTTATCACATTAGTTAATTAGCATGCACTGGTGCATTTGTAAATAGATGCATTCACACCTTTGTCTTTCTTGTTTTTCAAAGACATGCATAAATGGTTGTACAACATTGTTCACATGCTTGCAATTGCGATGGAATTGTCCTGCAGCCGAACTAAAGAAGCCGACTTCCTCAGAAAGCAAGAGCTGCCGTTGCTGGTTTCACCACCAGAGAAGGGCCACGCCTCGCCCAGGCATCCACAAACTTCAGCACTCTTCCTTTCTACAGATTTTCATCTCTCATCTGTCAGTGGCCTCCACCCAGAGCCTGCAGAGGAATCCAGACCTGCTGCTAAAGCTGAGAGCTCTTTTTCTCCTCTTTTTTAATGGTTACAAACAGCTGTCAGTTTTATATCAAGTCACGTATGGACAGATCCTGGATGAGGCAAACTGACGTGATGAGTAATTGTACTGCCGCCGGTGTAGTTACAGTTTACTGAGACGACTCATTCTGACAGTTTAGATGATTAAATCATGAAACCCTGGAGAGACATCAAACGCTAATCGTTTTTTAACAAGCCATCATCTTTATGCTTTTTATTATTATTATTATTATTATTGTTTTATATCAAAGTGGATCAAACCACCTCGGAGCAGAGTTTCTCACTTCATGTTGGGCTCTGTAGACAGATTAAGATAAACTAGCAGGCCGTGCCAGCGCTGCTGTCAGACACTTTAATTCGGCCCATTGAGGCCAATGTTTGTCTTTGATGAGCTAATAGAGTGAGTCATTGCAGACTCAGGTGCTCAGCTCACCTGTTGGCTCCCTCTGTGATCAGACTGTGTGGGGGCTGTGTGTGGTGCTGGCTGGCTCCTGAGCTACAGATATCATGTAAGATGCCATGTGGGCCTGCGCTGGCATGCTGCATGAATGATCTATAGCCGTGCTCTCTGACCTCTGTTAGTATTAATACACAGTTGGACAAAGGACAAAGGACTGTAAAAGCATTGTTTGCATTCAGGGAAATATAAGCACTAACGAGCTTTGCCTGCAGGCAGCTGGATGACAGAGAGACAAGTATTCGCTTCATTTTCTTTTCTCACTGAAGTGTGAATGCATTTACTATAAATTCCAGCACGCTGCAGCAGACAGAGGCATATTGTACAGATTACATAACATGAAGGTAAAACTGGTACCTGTGACTACATGCCAAGCCGTAAACCCCAGGCGAGGCTGAGAGAAGGGAGGGGCAGTGAGCCGACCATCAATTAATCATAAGGATGAAGCCAAGTTTCTTTCAGCTTTCTTGTTCTGCTCTTGTCACTGCAGCCTCGCCCCACAGCTCGCTCCTGCTTATCTGGAAATGCTATTGTGTTTTGTTACAGCGTTTATTTGTCAGGGCTTATGTTCGATTCTGTACTTGCCACATCCACAAAAGTTTGTATTCAGAGGTGTAATTTTGGAAAGGTCACAGGTCAGTCCCACCTGCTGCAGGTGAGTTCAGGCTGATCCTGGTTCAGTGTGTCACCTGTGGAGAGGCAGCAGAGGAGCCCCATGCCTCCCAGGGGCAGGTTGAACTGCTGGTAGTGAATGAATAAATGTTTCAATGTTTTCCATGCATGAATGCATTAAATTGTTTTACTACTGAAACAGCAGGCCTCTCATGTTGAGCACAGTGTGTCTGTGTCACAGAGGCTGTCAGAGCAGATTCCTCAGCAGGGCAACAAGCAGGTCAGCTCCCAGCAGACATTCATCGCTTTGAGCCTCAATCAGTGAAACGATTAGATAAGAAAAAGTAATTGCAAAGTAAGTGTGTGATTAAGTAAGTTATATTTAAACAGGGAAAGGTGCTTTTTACTGCACAACACTCAGCTCACGCCACCGAGCGTCTGAGCAGCTCTGCATGATAGATATGAGTGTGTGTTTGTACTGACTGACTTTAATTAGAGTCTGTGGACATTAATTGCAGCCGTGTATTTGATCATCTTTGATCAAAATGTTCTAGCATAATGAAGGCAGTTGCACTGTTCAGCAGCCACAGCTGACAGTCACTCACAGTGACAGTGGGAATGTGCAAGTGGACGCTGTTACGCAAAAGGAGGCTTGACTGTAACCAGGTGCTTTTACTTTCAACAGCTGTACTTCACTCGTCTGTGTCAAGTTTGGACTCGTAGCTTTAACTCCATCACATTTATCTCATAGGTGACGTTACTTCACAGTGAAAACGTGATGCACTAATACGATATGATGCACTGTAGCAGACAGGGCTTCAGTATTAAACCACTGCTCACACAGAGCAGCCAGCCGGCACTCGGCAGGAGAAATATTCAGTGAAATCATTGCTGCTGTTTTGGAGTCTCCATCCAGCACCTGCTCGTAGTGTTAATCCAGCTCGCCTCATACTGACCAGACACATGTCCTGCAGGCCTGTTCTTTCAAAACTGAGCAACTTCAGAAAACATCTTCACCAACCTGACAACACATGCTCAGCATTCAGGACAAAAACAGGCTCCAATGTGAGAAAACGACCAAATGTAGCAGCATTTACTCGAGTCCTGCTTCACTGGTGCTGATGAATGAGCCGAAGATGAAAGTTATTTTTGTTTGTTTTAGCTTTGCGAGCGTGCGATTACTGCAGATATTTGCAGTTTATCAAGTGTGGCCTACTTGTGTTAATCTATCTGATTATCATAGTCAAATAATGGTAAATCTGAAGCACGCACTAAACCTAAACAAAACTTACTTCCTTTAAGTGAATTCAACTGTTTTGACTGTGTTTCTTCTTGTTCCTGTATTTGCAAAGTTTCTATATTTGCTCTTTTGTGCAAATCTAGTGTTTTTTGCCAAAATGTTGTGTGTGTATTGTCAAATTCCTGAGGGTGTTTACTTACATTTACATGAGCTTGTGTCTTGTTTTTTGCATGTGGTGTGTTGAGCTGTCAGAGCCGTCACATATAACAGACAGAGGAGTCAAACCCTCATCGGTCACAAAGCACATACGTGTTTCCCACAATGCCAGAAGCTGTGTCACCTCAGGTCAGCTGTTGCAGAAACTGGATGCGCCCTCTTTTAATATCGTCTCTTCATGCAGTTAACGGATCAAGCCATCAAGGCTGAAAACGCTCAGTGTGTATGTCAGCAGTGAGATATGGTTTATGAGCCGTCAACAATAGATGGGATCGTGGGATTTGGGCAGTTTCGTGTCTTTGGCTTCATGAGAGGTTGCATAGCCGTGGGTGTGGCACCACCACCCTTAATTCATGTTCAGACCTGTTCACCTGAGGCTGAAAAGGCCTCTTAAGTATCCATTTACCGAAAGAGAAAATGCCCTATTACTCAGACAAATCGTTTCTGTTACTTCAGCACACGAACAGACTCTCACACATGTTAGCTTCTGAATGAGCCGCTGCATCGTCCTGATGCACCTCTGCCGTGTTCGGATTCGACTGCGTGTTGAACCCGTTTGTTTTCCATGTCTTGCCTTGTGTGAACTTTGTATTCGAGTTTTTACAGTGAGTGATTAAAGGTGTCAGGAACATGACATTTGTTGACATTTTGTAGGAATGCATGACCTTCAAATCATTTTGTTCAATGTAAAGTCCTTAATTAGCCTGTATCCAGAGCGAGGCAGGCCGGGACACGCCACGCGTCGCTCAGCAATGTGTGAAATGTCATTAGTGTGTCATTTAAGTTTTCTTTGTTGAACTCTGTTAAAAGTTCAACTTATTTGTGGGTGTGTGCGTGTGTGTGTGTGTGTGTGTTTGTGTGTGTGTGTGTGTGTGGGCGTGTGTTGACTCTTTCAGGCTGATTACAAATGTTCTCCCAACACACTTTCTCATTTTTATCCTTAAATGTTTGATTTAATTTTTTTTTTTCCAAATGTAAAATCTTAGTGGTAATTTTCTTATTAAATGTTAAAACAAATAATAAATAATCATGAATCCATAAAACTCATGTGAAACCTTAAAATCGACATAGAACAGGACACCATGCAAACCACTTTTTGAAGATTTATTCTCAATCAAAAAGGATTTCATAAGATTTTTGTGATTAAACTCTGAATTTGGTTCATTTCTCCCAAATTACTCCCATCAGCAGTATCCTATTACAGTGAGTTACAGGTTGATGCACTGCTTCAGGTGGTCAAATGACACGATGGAGCAGCAGAGGAAACCACAGACAACAGTGCCACCTGCTGGCTAAAAGAGTGTGGTGCAGCAGTGACTGAACCAGGGCAGTGATGCAGACTACAGCTAACAGTGAAGAACTTTTCACCTACGAGAGATTTAGAGCCTCCTCATGAAGGACACGTGAAGGAAGGTCGTGTTTACACCTCTGACAGAAGAAAACACCCATTTTTTGGTGAAGGCACCTTGGTGAACGAATCATTTTAGAACTTGATAACAAAGCAGAGAAGTTGTGCTTTTTCTTAATCTCCAAGACCAAAATCATCAATCAGACAAAAGCAGTGTGAAAACATCACTGTTCAGCCACAGCTTCAGCCTCCACCTGCTCCGGCTCCTTCTGCTCCACAGCTGCTGGCTCCTCCACTGCTGCCGTCTCCTCCGTCACCTCCTCCTTCGTCTCCTCCGTCACCTCCTCCTCCTCCTCCTTCTCCTCCTGCTCCTCCTTCCTCTCCTCGGTCTTCACCACCACAGTTTCCGTCTTGGTGACCGTGGCGCTCTTCACCGCTGCTCCCTCCAGGCCAGACACAGAGCCGCTGCTGGCTTTGCCTCCAGCGAAGGAGGAGCTGACGTAGGACGGGGTGCGGGAGCTCTCCAGGCCGTAGGCACTGTAGTTCACAGCTGCACGTTCAGAGGGAAAAGGCACTCATTCACATGGACGCAGAGAAGTGGGACAAGGCTCAGAAAAGAGTTGCAATGTGGACATTCTGTTTCTGCAAATGTGCCAGAGAAGTTTTCTCTTCTTGCCCATGTGTCATGACAACTTCCAGTGTTCTCAGTCTCTGGACATTTTTTATACTTGCTAAGTCACATTGAAACCTCTGTACACAGTCAGGACAGCAGCTGTGTGGAGCCTGTACTGAATCACTGTATCACTGCCTTTAACCAGGTCTATTCAAAGATCACTGTTTTCTAATTACATGAACTGTTTTCTCACTACATTACATTCAATTACATTTTCACATGAACAACTCTATTGAATTCAGCTGTCCAGAGAGAAGAAGACAGCAGGTGAGATCTGGACGACCTGATGTGAAGGACAGGAGACCCAGAAGCCTTTTGGAACATGCAGTTCAGGATCAGTTCAGTTTTTATTCTTAAAACCAGGCTTGTGTTTCTAACAATGCATCAAATCAGTGGAGACAAACTGCAGCTTGACTGTCGTGTCTCTGTGTCCACAGGTTGTTAGAACTGTTCCATTCTGTTGCCATGAGACTCTGAACAGGAACTGAACTGTTTAACGTACTTTGTATAAATAATGTGATTTTTTTTGTTTCCTGATTCTAGGGTTGTAACATGTAACATGAGAAAAGTGAAAAGTGAACTTACACGTTTGCTTGGATACAGTGGTCTTGATTCCAGTCGCTAGCCTGTAAAGAAAAATAGGAAACAGACAGTGGATATGAAGAGACAGACAGAATAATATCTCTCCTCCCGTCCTCTGTGACAGTAACAGCTGACCTGTCCTCCTCTCCTTCCAGCAGCTTCCTGTAGGTGGCGATCTCGATGTCCAGGGCCAGCTTGACGTTCATCAGCTCCTGGTACTGGCGGACTTGCATGGCCATGTCCTGCTTGGCTCTCTGCAGAGCCTCCTCCAGATCCCTGATACGGAGCTTAGCGTCCTTCACGGCCAGCTCGCCGCGCTCCTCGGCCTCGGCGATCTGAGTCTCCAAACTGTTCCTCTGAGGGTGGAGGAGGAGAGCAGAGTGGTTTTTATCAGGCCTGGTGCTGCTGCTGGTGGAATAAAGAAGGACGAGTGTGATTCTCACCTGTGACTTCACCATGTCAATCTCAGACTGGAGCCTCATTATCCTGCGGTTCATGTCAGCGATCTCAGCCTTGGTGGACTTCAGGTCGTCCCCGTATCGACCTGCGGACTGCTGCATCTCTGCGTACTGGCACAGACAGACAGGGACGGGTCAGAGACTGTGCTCCCTCACCATGCAGTGCTGGTTAAAGCCTTCATTTCACTGAACACACAGAGTGCTCTCACCTTGTTCTGGTACCAGGTCTCGGCCTCAGCTCTGCTTCGGTTGGCGATGTCCTCATACTGGGCACGCACTTCAGCGACGATGGCGTCCATGTCCAGGTTACGGCTGTTGTCCATCTCCACCACAACAGACGTGTCCTTGATCTGGCCCTGCAGCTCGTGGATTTCCTGCACAGGAGGAGACGTGAACATGAGCAGAGAAGCATCGAGATGACAGAAAGCTAGATCTATTATTTATGTGTGCGCCACTGAAAAGTAAACTCCGGTTCTTACTGCATCATAGATCTGCCTCAGGAAGTCGATCTCATCAGAGAGCCCATCCAGTCTGGCCTCCAGGTCCACTTTGGTCATGTAGGCTGCATCAGTGTCCTGCACAGGAAGAGACAGCGCTGACAATATTCACTGTTGCATGACCTTGAGTTACAAGTGTCCAATGTGTGAGCTCGTTCTGCTCAAAGGCTAATTTCAGCTTCAAGATTAAGAATATGTTAGAAAACCCAAACAGACCTTCTTTGTGAGGACGAAGTTGTTCTCACACTCGTTGCGCTTGTTGATCTCATCCTCATACCTGGAGAGTAAGAGAATTTTTAATGTCCTTTAAATCAGAGTGAATTATAATTCTACAACATGTGATATGTGATATTTTTGATTTCATCTGATCCATATGCTTCACATATGTAGTTGAACAGTGCAAAATTTACATTAAATAAAAACTGCAATAACCATTTTTTATCACTAGGGGGCAGCAGAAACAAGCTGTAAGACCAACTGAAATATGAAGTAAACTTAGCTGCTAACTTTGTGGTTTGGTGCTGGGCAGATTGTTTACATTGAGATATATAACATTATATATAACATTTTCACTAGCTGTGAGTTAAAACATTACATTATGGGCCGTAAACAAAGCAAAGAACTGAAATACGTTCAAATGCTCTGTGGAGAACCTGCAGAGTCTTTGTGGGTTTGTAACTATGAGGGACAGCTTTGACATTACCTGCATTAATTGTTAAAATATAAACATTTGGATTTAAAGTGCAGCTTTAAAAAGAGATGATTATTTAAAAAAATGATTTCTTCAGTAGAAATCTGCATCTAAAGAAACAAATTTCTGCCAGTGAAAAGAAAACTGAGATTTGAATGAATTTAAAGATTAGCTTCCAAACAGTATTAGTTGTTGTAGAAAATCCTGCTGATGTGAACCAAAACTGTACAGTTGAACTGAAAGACACCAAAATGGTGTGTTGAGCTGAGAGGAACTGCAAAACTTGGGGTTGATTCTCTGTGGATTTGTCACGGCGAGCGACTCCTCTGCTCACTTGTTTTTGAAGTCCTCGACCAGGCCCGTCATGTGATGCAGGTCAGACTCCAGCTTGACTTTTTCGTGACCCAAGTTATCGAGCTGCTTTCGCAAGTTGGCAATGTAGGCTTCGAACATGACATCGATGTTGGAGCGAGACGTCGTCTGCTCCTGCAGAAGTTTCCACTTGGTCTCGAGCATCTTGTTCTGCTGTTCTAGGAAGCGCACCTGCAGAAAGGAATGATCAATCATTGATGAGGATGGCTGATATTCAGACCTGAGTTATGATTATAGATGGTGTCATTTGTTCTGTCATGGTGAAACAAAGGCACATGACTTTATAATGTATGGAGAGGGAGAGAGAGAGCATGTAAAGAGAAGGAGGGAGTGACTCATGGATTCACTTTGTTTGAGATGGACAAAGAAACGCATGAAGATCGACTGACACAGAAATGACTAATTGAACTTCTCCCACCTCCAACTCAGTCTGAATGTCACATCAATTACTCCTCTAACCCATAGTGCCACGCTTCCACACAAAGAGGCTCTGTTTCCCAATCGTGACACAGTTTACCACTTTTCTATTCCTGACCCTGGGCGGGGTCCTGCTACAACAAACATGATGAGAGACGCACAGCCCTGCGTGTGTGTGTGTGTGTGTGTGTGTGTGTGTGTGTGTGTGCCATATCACGGTGGTATGTAGAGCTTTGTTTTACAATCTGAAGAATTAGTGTCACAGTGATTGATTGACAGTTCAGCCTCTGTGCTACAGTACTGCAGGCTGCCTCCTTAAACAGAGAGTTACAATGAGCGATAAGTGAAGAATCTGATCGATCTGGGCTGGGGAAGAGTCTGATAAGATTATCTGTATCAGACGTAATCTGTTTCTGATGGTGGCCACATTACAATGATTTATAATGCAGTCAAGAACATAGCTTCCTTGATTATTATACAGCCTCATAAAATGAGTATTGTTCAGACTATTTATGGTCTTACATGCTTTTTTTACTCCAGTGATCCACTCAGTGTTTCACAGGCTTGTCTTATGCAAACTTCTCCCCGACCACTCCCACTGTTTTTTTTTTTTCTTCTGCAAGTGTTTGTACATGCTGTGAGTATTCAGGCATTGAAATGTGAACAGAATCCATAAGATTTTGCAGAACAAGATTGTAATGTGACACCTGCCACCCTGTCTACTTTCATAACCACTCAGTGTGGGTTTGCAGGATATTGCTCACAGTTCAGCCCTTCGAGCCAAACTGCTCCGCTCTTCATCCCAGCCTGGGACAGTATGTACCCTGCTGTATCCAGCCTGATCATCTTAGCTGAGCTCTATGATCTCACCTGGGGGTGAAAACACGTGAGGAAGCCAAGATGTTACTCAAACCAGCCTGTACCTCCACAGAATGGCTGTGCTCGACTGGGAGCAGGCTGCACCTTGTCTGACAGTTTCACAGGGGTTCGTCTCAAGGATGATCCCCATTGTGAAATCAGACCTCTTTCACCTTCAACTGTTTTGGCTTGCATTGTTTCCTCTGAGCTTCCTGAGTTATTTTTCCACTCTGTGTGGAATTTAATAGCTTTATCCCAACAGTCATATAAACCAACAGAACATCAGACATAAAAACCCATAAAGCAACATATTGCATGTGCTGTGAGTTTGTGATTGTTCTGCTCTGACAATAGTGTTTATATCTCAGTCTTAATTTGACTGACCTTGTCGATGAAGGAGGCGAAGCGGTTGTTCAGGGTCTTGATCTGCTCCTTCTCCTGGGTGCGGACGGCCTGGATGGTGGGGTCAATCTCCAGGTTGAGGGGGGCCAGCAGGCTCTTGTTCACAGTCACTGCAGTGATGGGGGCCACCATTTCGTTGACCATGCCACCTCCAAAGCCTCCACCATAGCCCACATAGCCAAACTCTACTCCACCTGCTCTTTGTCCAGCCCCCCCAGTGACATACCCACCGACCACTTTAAACCCCCCAGCGGCGCCCACGGCGGCACCACTGCTGCCCACTCCCCCATAGGAGTTGCGGGTAGAATAGCTCTGCCTACCACCACCCACACCACGGCCACCGTAGCTGGAGAAGGAGCGGCTGCTGAAGCCCTGGGAGGGGCCCCTGGAGGACGACACAGTGGAGAGGGTGGTGGTCTTCACGGCTCTGACAGACATGGTCTCAGGGAGTCTGTAGCACTGAGGTGGTGTGAGAGGAGAGACTCTGCAGAGGGAAGGAGAGTCAAGCAGATAGACCCTCCCTGGTCCCCCAGTGCTATTTATCAGAGCAGGGGTGGGACCCTGCTGAGGTGCGATTGGCTGGTGTTCTCAGCAGGGGAGTGAAGGATGAAGGGGGGAGAGGGCGAGGGGGAGAGATGAGGGAATGTCAGGGAAGAAAATCGCATTGTGTTACACGTTTTGCAGCACAGAAAGTGAGTTGGAGAGAGCACAAGAATTACATAATAGCCAGTGTGCCACTTTCTATAAAAGTTCTGCGGAAACACTGGAAGACTTTC
>JBBMOC010001211.1:0-13465 GCA_037975185.1 Centropyge bicolor | reverse complement strand
TCTTCAGAAACCTATGGGTGACGTCACGGACACTACGTCCATATTTTATACAGTCTATGGTCCTATCCCATCTGTTTGTCTGTTTTTTTGAATATCCAAGGTCGTCACCTGTGCCTCAGGACGAGCCCAAGTCCTTGCAAAAGAAACTTGTATTGGCTTGTAATAATGATCTCGTCATTTCTGTGATTGTCCGGAGTTCGTGACGACAGATGAGTCCTGGAACGTAACTCAAACACTGAGTCGAGAGCTTTGTCTTCAGCCCTGACTCCCCCCTCACCATGACAACACATTGCCCTCATGACTGCTGATGCTGCATCAATCCGGCTCCATTTTACCTTCAAACATGGACATGATTCCAAGTGTGTCTGTGTTTTGGATTTTCAGTCAGGCAATATGAGCAATTTGAAGATGTAACCTTTGTCTCTGAGAACTTGTGTGAATGGTATTGAGAGAGTTGACATCATGCTCAGTGAAACCATGACATTATGGTGTTACAGTATTGACCCAAAAAGATGACCCTGATCATATGACCACCTCCCTTTTCCAAGAGCTGTTTTGAACAAATTATTAATCTTCCTTGAGATTATGAATCCATCCCTGAAGCGTTTTCTCTCGTACAACTGAAACATGAAATACAACAACTGAAGCGTATCTTATACCCAACAATTTGCCTGACTTGTCTATCACTCACACACTCTCATCTGTCAGGCTCTTGGAAGCTGTCAGAATAATTTTCTGACTGTTAGCGTTTTTTGAGATTGCCCTTTCAAGTTCCTCATCAGGGCATTTTGTGACACTGGTAATTCTTGGCTGCTTGAGAGGCAATTAGGTCACCCATCAATTTCCACACTAAAGACGCAGGGTGATGCCTTTGACTCGCTTCTGTTTGTCAGTAATTTGTTTCCTCTGTGGCATAAAGACACATGACAAGAGGCGTCAAAAATTGCCATAGTTTGAAATTGGCTGTGGATGATAAAAATTAAAAGACTAAAGATAAAACTTGTTGTCCTCACAACATCAAGGCTACAAACAACCTGCAACATTCTCTGTATTTACAGAATATAATAAAGTCTATTTAGGCTAATATGGTGTTACTTGTACTTGAACTAATTAGACATTGAATGGAAATAAACATTGTTACAGTCTTGAATTAGATTAAAAAATGACAAGCAAAACAGAGTTAAGAGCATCTTAAACAAGATCTAAGATATGTTAAGGAGATCTTGGGCTTTCTTAATAAAATTCTTTGTCAACATTAAATGCAACCTTCATGTATTGTATCTGCATTCTGTGTGGATTTGTCGCCATCAAAGGATATATTAAATTGTACAGCAGGATAGTCACTGACACACTGTAACTGATGGCTCACAAATGGCAGTCATTATGTAGTGACTGAGTGTAAACAGACATCTATTGGTGCTCAGCTTCTATATGGAAATTGTAATCTGACAGGAGAAGCCAATGATTAGTGTCGTCATGCTGACAGCCTCTAAATGACATCTAAATGTTCAGATTTACAGTTCAAACAAACCCACACTTTGACAGCCACATCAGAGTGTACAACAGTTGGGTTCGCTGCATCAGGGCTTGAGGGTCCCCAACAGATCCCTGATATTGAAATTGATTCGTCCAACATTGATCGCCGCACCGACTGTATATCCGCGGTGCATTATTTGCAAATATCTCTGGCTTTTCTCGCTCCTTCCTCCATCGCCGCCGATAGCAAAGCAACTCCCCCACAAAAGCAAACTGTGCCAACAGTCTCGTTTGAGAGAAAAAAAAAAAAAGAAAGAAAGCAGAGGGAAAATTGGGATGATCCATAAATCTGTGGGATGAAAAAGAAAGCGCGAATGAATCTTTCTTTCTCAAAGGAAACTTTCACCAAAGAGCTTGTCCCACTCTACGTAGAACAGACGATGAGCTCTCTCTCTTCTCTTCTCTTTTCTTTTCTCCCCCATCCTCTTCTCTCTTCCTTACAGTACAATAATTCTAATTATGTTCAGACAACTAAACATGCCAGCTCTAACGACAGCACAGATATGGGGAAATTGGCTCATTTGCACAATAATAAATGTAGGTTTGAGCCCATAGAAAGCCTATTAACATTTAAATGATACAAGGACGTTATCTCTAAAGTGTGTGCTTATCCAGGGTGGCTTTCTGCGTGGATGTGCAGAGAATGATCAAACAGCCATGCGTCTGCCTGTGCCCCGCACTCCTCAGTGCAACACTGACAACCCCGCTGACAGTGCTTTGTAATTGGGGAGAAAGGGGAGGCGGAGAAGGTTGAGAGAGGAGGTGAGGAGGGGAAGGGGGGGGAGGGCACTGAGGAGCACACGGATCAGAATGGTATAGGGGAGGAGGAGGGCATGGGGGGGATGAGGTGGGGAGGTGAGGAAGAGGGTATGGAGGAGGTGGAGTTTTGGAGCAGAAAGGTGAAGGAGAAGTGATGGGGAGGGAGAGGAGACAGAGGTCTATTACATGCCTGTTTAATGTCCAGACCTCAGCAAACAGTCTATATCACTAGATATAAAGGATGTCAGGGCTAAAGATAGATACATGCACACAAAGGGAATACTGATGACACACATGCAACAATATCAAGAGATGCCCAGGAGACATGTTAACATTACATACAAAGTCATACAGAATAGGGTCAACTTTTTTTTTTTTTTTTTTTTTTTTTTCTTTTTTTTGGTTGACATGCCAGACCTGACCTAAGACCTTGCACTATATATATATTTTTTTAATCCCCTCCCATAATGATTTCCAACATTTTGTCCTCTTTCGTAACAGTGAAATAAATTTTCACATAAAAGCTAAAAAAGAAGCTGAATTTTTTTTAATGCACGAACAGCGTCCATCCTGAAATGCCACCTTCCACACCCTGCAGACTTCAGTCCTCATTTGGTCCAACCTGACCCTGTAATTATGCAACTCTGCAGCACATTAAATCTAAAGATACACCTGTAGCATAAAAGCATTGCCATTTCCTTTGTTATTACTACTGTGGCCTTTAAGCTGCTAAAACAGATGACATACTATTAGACTTAAAATGCCACATATTTTGGGATTGACATTAATAAAAAAAGACATGGAACGGAAGTCTTATTGGAACTTAATATTCTTATTATTTCTGATACGTTTCAGTGCAAGTTGAGTAATGTGCGAAGCTCAGCCGTATTTAAGAAATAATGCGCCTTGCTACAGCCCTTTGCAGACATGGGATCTCTTAAATTCCCGGCTTAAAGTAAAGCCTTTTGGGCTTTCAAAAGAAATGTAAATCTCTGTTGTATTTTCATCCAAAGACTGGATAGACTGGTGTAACATGAGTAAAATTATCTTGTTAACACTATTTTGTGGTGTGTTAGACAGTGTGTGTGTGTGTGTGCATGTAAGAAATGATAGATGTGTGATATGTCAGTGCTCTTTGGAAGATGGACCAAGATGTGTATTTAATATACATGAATATCTCTAACTGATTTATTGAGAGAGTGTTTGTTAGATTAATTGGCTTGGAGATAATCATTAGCTTCACCCCTATCATATCATTTTTATAATTTGATAAACTGAAACTAGAGGTCGACTGATCAACTAGTCAGTCAACAGAAACTGAATCAGAAAATGTTCAGTTGCATAAATTCTATATTTTTTCAAGCACAAACACCAAATGCTCTTTTAGTCCTGAGCCTAATTTTCCTGCTTTTCTCATGTGATAGTAAATTGTTATGTTGTATATAGAGCAAACAACTAATCAATTAATAAAAAATATATATTGGGCTTAATTGATAATGAATAATGCTTAATTGCAGCTGCTTAACTGAAACATGAGTCTTGATAAGTCTGTTTATATTTTACATTTACTGAATGTTACAGTGCTCCATCACACACACACACACACACACACACACACACACACACACACACACACAGTATCATATTTTGCTAATACACTTAGATTTCAGGTAAACCACGCTTATGAAATAGCATCAGGTGTAAGAAATAAATCTGAAAACTAATCTGTACAACATACACAGATTTTACATTTTGTAAAGGTGTTTGTGTCTGACTTCCTGCGTAACCTATTTTTGCCTGAGTAACCTGGTTTATGGGAAATAAAGTGAGCGCTAAAGCTGCCTTCACATGTACATAAAAAAGACACATCTGCAGCTCAAAGCGTCGCCTCTTCCCTCCTCATCACTAACGCAGACTTCAACTCACTCAAACATGAAGCCATGCATCTTGTAATGTATTTCACTGAATCACTGTTGTTGCTCACCATCGCTTCTCGCCGGGATGTCGGGATGTGTTTGCGGGATAATTTTGTGCTTGAGTTCATACGTGGATGTATGTAGACGTCTCTGGGTCAAATGCACACATGCTCTATATAAGCAGTGTTAATCATGGCGAGCGGCCACACTCACACACTCTCTCTCTCTCTCCACCCTTTCATTCCCTCTGGTGGGAACGCAGTTTACCTCTTCAGCCCCCTCATTAACATACCAATAGCGAGCAGACAGCTACAGCTAGTTTGTCAAAGGTATTTTAATTACCAATTAGAAAGTTGGCTGCCTGTGCATGAGCTAGTTCAATATCTTTTTCACTCTCCTTCTGGCTTTCTCATACCGCACACACACACACACACACACACACACACTCAGACACTTAGGTGTATAGCTCAGAGCACAAGGTCCCCTGGTGCCGTAGCCTTGATAAACAATGTCCCATTCAGCTCCATATGAATAATTAAGGGTCGAGTGTTGAGAAGAGGGGACACTTGTTTATTCAGAGAGGATCGCCTCGTCGATGGCTGTATACAGAGAGATGCCACAGGAGCTTATGGCCTGCCGTGACATTATCTAAATGGCAAACTTACAAAAGACGTACACACACACACACACACACACACACACACAAAGTCTTCTGCATGTGCACTGTGACACACTAAATAACATTCATAAATGATAAACGAAGTGGATAAATAGTGTGGTAAATATGAAATATTGATGCGGATTTGGCAGACGTGTCATGTGATGTCCTTATTAGGAGTGCTCCTATGTGTGTGTGTGTGTGTGTGTGTGTGTGTTCACGGTGGTTTAAAACCAATGGATTTTTTTTGGTTTAAAGGTGAATCCTGGCGACAAAGAGGTCAACGCATTTGATAAATTATTTCTTCCAACACGAGATCATAAAAAAGCTTTACTGTAAATTGCGGCGATAAAACTCGAAGCTCTGCAGCCGCGCACGTCAAGCTGGCAGGTTCCATAAAGTTTGTGACTGTGAGTGATAATTTGCATGTGCTCCGCTGGCCTTTTGCTGCGCCTTTTAAATATGTAATGAAGAATGTATCTGTCTCTTTGTTCTTTTCTTCCTCGTGCCCTTTGACTTGATCCATCAGCTTTTATTGACTGGCCTAGCTTCGCTTCACCCCGCGGACTTGATGAGGAAAAGTGCCGATCTGCAGAATCCTGAACTTTGGGCACGTCGAGAGCGCTGCAAAAATGAACATGCAGAGGAAATTAATCTGCTTTGAAACAATATCAATATGTTGCATGATACAGTGGGTTTCATACATAGACTGTATGAAACATGGACGTAGTGTCCGTGACGTCACCCATAGGTTTCTGAAGAGCAAAAATGAAGCAAATCGTAGTGCGTAGCCATCTTGGTAGCCTACCTCCGGTTACTCCAAATATGGACAAAGAGGTGGAGCGAGGGCGGAGCTGAGGCGGGTCGAATGAACGCTATTGGCTAAAAAAAAACGCTTTATTGGAAATAATCAAACTAGCTACGGCTAACCAGCTAGGTTAAATGCTAAATATCGTTGCTCTCTTTCCCAAACTCAGTGACTAGAATTAGCCGGGGTGACGCCCTTTAGACCGTCAGTGGTTAGTTGTCAGTCAAAGTGGCGCCACTTAGATTGACAGCTGTGAATTGTGCATAATGATGTATGCTGTATATTTTAAATGAAAGTCTTATAGAGTTGTCATGGAGTAGAAAAACAGCTTATGAGACTAGAGCGATGTTTTGAACCAGGCTGTAAATATGTTTTTTTCTGTAGTAAAATCGGACATTTTAACATGGGGCTCAAATGTAATTGACTCCCTTCTGCGGCCTGCTCTAGTGGTTATTCGAGGAACTGCAGCTTTTTTGCACTTCCGCATTGGCTTCATTTTTCAGCGCCGGAGGTTGCCGCTTGGTTTCATATGAGAAGCACATTGCATGTTACTTAGGGGATTTTGTCTGCAGTACTTGCAGCTGGCAGAGCGTTCGGGCTGTGAGAAAAGTTGACGTAAATGAACTCAGACAACACACTTACTGGCTTGTTTAGGCTAAATCTTATTAATGCCTATAAGCACATACATGACTGCCGCTTAGCTCGTAGCAATCACTTAGCAGAACAGTTCCAAATGCACTGCTTTGAGCCTGAGGGGTTACAGCTCACATACCGTGAAACTCAAGTGAAAATAATCAAGGAGGCCGGCGCTGCGCTCGGCACGGCTTAACACAGGCTTATACAGTAGAGTACAGTGGATTTCCATGCACTCCACTTTCTGCTCCGCTGTATTTCTCCGTGGGATGAACACTTAAACAAGTCTTAAACAAGAGTTCGGCTCTTGTTATTTTATTACTGTTTCATACGAGGTGGCAGGAAACAGAGTAATAAAGACAGATGTGAGTGCGCGGCAGGAGCTGGTAGTCAAACCCCACAGCCGGGGTGTATGGGACTGGCAGCACCGAGCACCAGACAGCTGAGCCACGGGGGAACTCTGCAAGACACATTCAAAACCGTTGATGGATGGCTGCTGAAACAATAATAAGTCACACAAAAAACCATTAAAGCTGTATTGCAAATGCCACAGCACGAGACTTCATTACTCTGGTGTTTTGCTCTGAGGTGTTAACAGAGCGGCAAAAACACCTTGATACTATGTATTTGCAGAAGTGTCGTCAGGGGAGACAAGTATGTCAAGTAATGATGATAATATCATTATGTGTGATGTTCTTTTAGGTGTTAATATTTTCCTCCGGTGTTCAGGTGGAACTGTAAATATCATCCACCTTTGGACTAAACTAGAGGTGTGCGATACTGCAAGATTTGGTATCGATCCGATACCAAGTAATTACAGGGCCAGTATCGCAGATACCGATACCAATACCGATACTTTTAATATTTAAGGTTGATGTACCATCACACTGCTGACCCTTAGGTGTTTTTGTGGTTTTTCCTTGGGATTATTTTGTTAAAACCAAGGACAGAATTTGGGCAAAGTTTAAAGGCGACTGCAACATACTTTATTATCAAAAACAGAAGCAATAGAGCAGTAAGTAAAAACATTTCCCCCAAACATTGTTATGTGTGCATTTTTTTCTTAAAAAAAACAAAGTGAAAAAAAAAAATTTTATGAGAGCAAATTAAAACAAAATCTTTTTTGAGGTACAGTGTTGAGAAACTACAATACAAATGTAAAATTAAATTTCCCCTCTTCAGTGCACTTCTTTTCTGGATTTTAATTAATTAAAAATTAATTCATAAAGTATTGATGTCACCATGCCAGTATCGATCTGATAGCGATACCAACTTGGTATCGATACTATCGATATTTGGATCAATACGCCCACCTCTAGACTAAACTAACAATCCCATCCCTGCAGGGACAGCACAGGATGCTTTGCTCCTGTATATTTCATGCTTCACTGTGGCAGATTGCCAGCATAAGTGCTAAGACCTAATTTGATTACCAACATTTGAAATGAGTCCAGGAGGGCTGCACAGGCATCTAAATTTGTTACTCTAATTTCACTTTTAGAAATTACTAATCTGCATCCGGATAAGGATACGCAACAAAACACAAGTACAGAAAAGACACTCGTGAACTGCGTGCATCAGATGTTTTGGATTGCATTTGTTGCACTTGTTAAGAAAAAAAATAAAAGCAAAAATGGCCAAAAATCCCTAATAATTCGTTCCTTGGCCGATGGCCCAACTTTTCACCAAATTTAATTGGAATCTGTTAACAAGTTTCAGAGCTTTCATGCCAACAAGCAAAGAGACAAACAGAACCAAAACACAGCTGAGCAGAGGTGAAAACGCCTTCTTTATTCCACCGAAATGAAATTGGATAGATTTTCTTTGACAATCTAGTTAAGAATGTGGAACTCTGTTTCCTCTGATGAAGCATGGACAACTCTGCCAAAATACTTTTCCTGCAAAAACAAGTACGACTGCTGCAAAGTCGCTTTTAATGATTTGTAACATTTTGCCAATCCACTGTAATGTGTGTTTATTTTTATGGTCTTATGTTGACATTCAACCAACTGTTACATGCAGTCGTGCATGCATGTGATCATGCTCCATTAAAAGCTTCATAAGAAGCTTCTTTGGCTGTTTTCTTCTACCATTTTGCTGGCTGTAATAATGACTGTTGCCAGTAAATGTAGTCATCTGTAGCAAATTAACATCCCATAAAATGCAAGACAGCAGTTGTCTGAATAATCTGCTCTCAGGATGCTGATGGCTCAACTGTTTACACTTGGTTTCCTTGAGTGAAGACCACCACTATGTATCATCATAATGTTTGAAATGAGACAAAGTGGACTGCGTTTGGATTTTATGTTGTTGTTAAAAGACCAACTGAAAGGAGGACAAATAATGTGGCTGCTGGCATCAAGTCATTTTCAGACAAGCAGTTAACCACTAGTTGACCAACAGCTGGTGGATCGTCAGCAGTAGTTGGAACCTCCCAGTTAAATTTTTGGGTGCATCATATCATTGTTTTGATCTTTTCACCTATAAAACTTTCGGTAACACTTTATTTGACGCCTATCTCTATAACGCATTATAAATGCATCTATAATGCGTTATAATGACATTATAGCACTGTATAACTGTAGTTATAAACACTCATAAATGATCTTAATGCTTTATAGCAATAATCATAACACACTATAAAGCATTTTATCATCACTTATAAGGTCAGGTATGATAATACATTATAACTGTTGGCAACTCACTGACAATTCCCACATAGATAATGCATTATACATATATTTATGATATGCTTATAAACGTGTATAACTATCATTATAAACACTCATAAATCATCATAAGGCTTTATAACAATTTTTTGAAGGAGTCTCATTGTTAATAAAAATAAGTTTTGCAATGTTTTGTGTTGTTCTTGCATAGAATAAAAGATGTGTATTTTTCTTCACGCAAACCACTTATAGTGACTTATGACCAGCTTGTAATGTGTTATATCAGCCTATACCTGAGCAGTTTCATCACTTTACTTGAAGTGCCCAATGACCATTTAGACTAACTTATAATCACATTATAATGCATTATACCAGTGATTATAATGCATTATACCAGTGATTATAATGCATTATAAAGAGTTTTAATATATGACAACTATGACCAGCAATCATGAAGTATTATAAGACTTGACCTTATAAGCCATTATAAAATGCTCTATAATGTGTTATGCTCATTGTTATAAAGCCTTATGATGATTTATGAGTGTTTATAATGATAGTTATACACGTTTATAAGCATATCATAAATATATGTATAATGCATTATCTATGTGGGAATTGTCAGTGAGTTGCCAACAGTTATAATGTATTATAATACTTGAGCTTATAAGTGATGATAAAATGCTTTATAGTGTGTTATGATTATTGTTATAAAGCATTATGATCATTTATGAGTGTTTATAACTATAGTTATACAGGGCTATAATGTCATTATAACGCATTATAAATACATTTATAATGCGTTATAGAGATAGGCGTCAAATAAAGTGTTACCAAACTTTCAACGAGACCCTCTGCACTTCAGGTCTGAGCAGTCGGTCCTGTCAGCCTGTTCATCTAAAGGTAACTAAGTTAAAACTAAAGCTACAGTGCAGAGCTGGCCAGTATCATACGACGTATCATAACTGGACTCCTAAAGCTGTAGTCTATAGATATAATATCACTTTTAAAAGTTATGATTATATATAAACTAGAACACGTATTGTGAACACAACAATGACATATCATTATCTTTTAATGATATGATGAATTTTTTCTGTTTCTGTCCATCTGATAAATCTAAATCATGTATTCAGTCTCTTGTAGCTCTGGTTTTGGTCCCTACCAGCTCCCGGGAGAAATATCTAAAAGCTCCACTATATTCACCAGTTAGTGACTAGCTGTGTCTGTCTGCCATTTAGTGCTGAGTAGGTTAGTGTCAGTGGGCTTTTAGAGCTTTTTCACTGAACTAACAGCTGCAGCTGAAAACAACACCATGAGAGCTGTGAGGGTGGAGGAAAAAAAAAAAATGGCGGGTGACAATTTTCTGTAGGTTCATCATTATGACAGACCCCATTCACGTTTTCACAATGCCTATAATCATGTGATACATTATTATAAAAATGTAGATTATATCTGCTTATCAATAGGTGTTCAATCTATCTGAAGAATTTCCCACTTTGGGACAATAATATCCATCTTTTTTACTTTACATTTCTATGGTTAACGTTAAAAAATAGAAGCCTAGAAAAACAATAGCAACAACCAGTGTCATGTTATCTGACTGTTTTCCTGGACAAACAAGATTTGACAAGACAACATTTGAAAATATACTTCGAGAAACCACATCAACATAATGTGTCATCCTGGACATTTTTGGACAAATCTCACCAGGTATGACTGATATGATGAAGGAGAAGTACATGACAAGTTGTTGTGATCAACAGAAATAACTGACCTGATCAGTTATTATCATTCCAATTTTGATTCATAACCTACTTTCCCTTCCCATCATGCAACATTACACTACACTGTTCTTAAAGCTTCACTGGAGGAATCCTTCCACTGGCAGTGTTGGGAAAGTTCACTTTCTATATGAACTAGTTCAAAGTTCAGTTCAAACCTTTTAAAATGAACTAGTTCAGTTCATCGTTCATAATTCAAAATTGTGAACTAAAGTTCATGCTTCCCCAAAAAGAACTATTTCGTTCTTTTTTAGTTCTTTTTTTTTTAACGTTGCCACGAGCTACGAGCTAATTCCCGACTATATGGGAATTAGTTTCTCAGTAAACGCATCCTCCTTCCTTGCACACATGTGAATTGTGACGAGACTGACGACCGCTGATGACGAAGTTGGTAGAGCGACAGGCAGGACTTGCGGTTGCCAGATCGGGTGGTTATCCGCGACATTTTAATGGTCGTTTACCATGTGTTTTTACTGTTTTAGCTTGGTTTTTCGCCGAGGGCTCTTGAAATCTGGCACGAACGTAATCTGAACGAAATCAGAGTGCCGTTCAAGAAACAGCAGAATGAGTGCGTTCACAATTTAACGTTCATCAAGCAAAAATGAACGGGACGTTCACGTTCACCCAAAATATGAGTTAGTTCATGAACGAACGTTCTTTGAACGCGTTCGGGTACAACACTGTCCACTGGTGTGTTTCCTTACTGTGGCAGATATGTGACTATCAGGATTATACCGCTTCAGCCCTCTGGCCTAGGACACACATCACACTACGCAACATAAAAACCAGACAGGGTTACCCACACACACACACACACACACACACACACACATCAATCTGTATCTTCCCATCCATCTCACTACAGTGTAATCGGCCTTATTTGACCTGAGCTGAGGGGGGGTCAACAGGGTGGACAGATGTTTCATGATAATGGTTTATATGTGTGTGTGTGTGTGTGTGTGTGTGTGTGTGTGTGTGTTAGGGGATAATGCTAGCAGGCTGCTTTAAGACCTACTCCCACTATGTTTCTGTTTTTTTTTCTCTCTCTCTCTTATTTCACATCTTCCTTTATGGCCCCAGGTCACATCAGTTGCAATTAATCCATCCTTCCTCATCACTGATCCACTGATGTTACATTAAGAAGAGGGCTTTATCTCACTGTGCGTGCATGAGTGCGTGTGTTTGTGTGTATAGACGCAAGACAGTACTTAACCCTGATCTCAATCTCTGGGAGCAGCAGGGGGTTCGAAGGGTTACCCTCGAACAATGTGCACACACACACACACACACACACACACACACTGGCACACGTTTATAAAATGTATCCAATAATGCTAAGATCCTATTTGAGGTCCAACCAATTTCCGACTATCACAATGCCTACAAAAAAAAAAAAAAAAAAAAATCCCGGAGCCAATAACTCCCTTGAGACTCATAACTCACTCTTAATCTTCTTGCACTTCTGTCGGATCTGACATCGCTGCCGTTCACAATATGCCTGGCTGGATCTCAAATCTTTCACCTTTCCTTGAGTCTCATCTCCTCGCTCATCCCCTCTTCATGGCCCCTATTAAAGGAGGACGTCCCGAGCCCTCTCGCTTTTTTTTCAGCTGGGCTCCTGATGGTATCGGAGGATAAGGGCAGGAAGCGAAAACCAAAGAGCTTGATGAACCTCAAAGCGAAAAAAAACTTAAGGAATCGGGCGACACACTTCTGACACTCAGCCCCCCGGATGTCCTATATAATGAGTGTTTTAATGAGTGCCCAGCCTGTTTTTAGCCGTGTTTGTTAATTAATCAGTATGCATGCCGTGCCAGCAGATGGCAGTAAGGATAAGGTGCCTCTGGGGAAACAGCTAATAGGGTAATAGGAAGGGGAGGAGAGAGAATGACAGAAGAGTCCCCAGATTGCAGACAGGTGACCTCTGTCACAATATGGCAGTCAGGGCCGTTATATGCTGCTGAACTCACATGGTCATGAAAGGGCAGGATTTGCATGTGTGTGCTTGTGTAATACAGACGCAAGCACATGCTGGCACGTGTACACAAACACAGGTCAGAAATACACACACACACGGAGTACACACCAAGTAGTGCACTGGGAACTTTTTCCTCCACTCTCCCCCCCAGTGGGACCCTTGACTGTACTGGTTTCCAGAGCAGCGTAAGGGGAGGGGGGAGTGGGATATTATCGCCGCTGTGGGGCCCCCATCACACAGATGGACGGGGCCCAGCGCATATGCTGACAGAACATTATACGTCTCTCTCCACTTCCCCGTGCAGAGCCCCCGCCCGAGTGCACAGGGGCCTCGAGCGGAATATTAATGATCCCAATTCAATTTGTAGGAGCCAAAGCTACTTCCTGGATGAGCAGTGTCGACACTTCTGTGTAATGGATGACGAGCATGCAGGGATTGTGTGTTGTTGACCTAATAATGAGGCAGGAGGAGAAAATAAAAGCTTGTTTAAACTGTGGCTGCTGGTGGAAAAGGAAGAGCCGCCACCTCTGCACTTGACATATATTTAAGCAGGTCTGCACTGCTATGCATTGTCTTGCTTGTGGGATATAGAGAAGCCTTGCACTCTGAATCTCACACCTTTACCTGCCTCCTTGGGTTTTGTTTATTACCAAGCTGCCAGCAACTGAGCTTTACAAGCTCAAACAGTGATACAAAAATCGCTTGTGTACTGTGGGAAAGTGTA
>JBBMOC010001210.1:0-13488 GCA_037975185.1 Centropyge bicolor | reverse complement strand
TTTCAAACCAGTCAGGACAGGAGCAACAACAGACTGTGAAAGTTGTGGACTGATCCAAAAACACCTGTTTGGATCCTTCCACAGGTAAACAGGTTCATTGGTAACAGGTGAGAGGATCATGATTGGGTATGAAAGGATGGAGAGAGGTTCAACACTACACTGGTTGTATGAAGGAGATGAACACATGAACTCTTTGTCAGTAAAAACAGTTTGCTTGCAAATGACTGCATCTGTTTTCATTGGCGTCTTAAACAGCGTCTGAACTGATTTGGGATCAGAATATTTGATTCACTCTGTTATTAAGCCGTCTCCATCACTCAGCTCTGGCACGCTCTCAAAAGTAATTCTGGGAAGTGTAGAGAGTCAATAATTAAAGCACATGAGGCGGGTTGAGGGGAAGAGGGTGCGAGTAAATCACTGTCCTTGATCATTACAGTTTTATGAAACACGAGAGCACGAACGCCTCTCGGGGTGAAATCTTCCACAAACTGTGCAACATAATGATGCAGGAGGCGGCTAAAAATAAGAGAGAAAGAGCTAAGTTGACGGAACCACATCACATCCTACACTTGGCTGGTGAGCGCTGCTGCTGCTGCCAGGTTGTGGTTTGTGTCAAAGCGAAACCTGATTAAGATTTTAGCAGCTTCCTCCTTTTAGTTTGGAACTGTCAGAATCTGTGGTCAGTGTTTCTACCAGCGAAACGACAAAGAGGACGACGGGAACGGTGATGTAATTCATGTTTGTGGTCCGCAGTTCTGACCTGGGTCGTGGTTTCCATGAGATAAACGGTTTTACTCTCAACATTCCTGCTGTGTTATATCAGGGTGAAATGACCATGACTCCATCCAAACTCTTATAGTTGTCAGTATAATGTATGTGCACAGCAGCCGCTGCCAACTTGAGGGTCAGGAACTCCCCGAGAGATCAAAGATAAATCTGAGCATTAACAGGACGGGAGAGCGGAAAAACACATCTGACACAAATATATAAATGTGTATGTTTCATGTACATTTCTCCAACTGAGTTCATGGAGGGTGTTTCTTTTTCAGTATTTTTACATCATCCCTTCAATTCCCGTCAAACTTGAGAATACCTCGGATGACTCATCTGGAGCTCGGGGGCGTGTATATTAAAATGAAGCCAACCAAATGTGTTTTTGAGGGATTCAATCAGACCTAAAGGAGGTGTTTAGTGTCAGAAAGACGTCACATTGAAGAAGCTCCAGCGTCTATCATACTGAGACTTTAAGGGGTCAGAGTCAAAAATGCTGCTGGAGGGTTTGACTGTATATGTTCTGTAAGGGCTCTGTGGTCTATTCACAAGTGTGCAGTGGATGTCTGTGTGTGTGTGTGTGTGTGTGTGTGTGTCTCAGTGTTTGTGTGTGTGTGTGTGTGTGTGTCTCAGTGTTTGTGTGTGTGTGTGTGTCTCAGTGTTTGTGTACGTGTGTGTGTGTGTGTGTTTGTGTGTGTGTGTGTGTATGTGTGTGTGTTTGTGTGTGTGTGTCAGTGTTTGTGTACATGTGTGTATGTGTTGCTCTAACTCCCCTGTGAGAGCGAGGGGAAAGAATAAGAGACAAAAAGACAAATAAAGAGAAAGGGGTGGAGGTCAGGAAGTGAGTGTGTGTTTGTATCTTAGCCTGGTCTGTCTCACACAAATTGGCCCTGACCTACTGAATGTGAGCATGTGTGTGCGTGCGTGAACATCTATTTTTGTGAGAACCAGTGTGAGTTTTAGAACTTGAGAGTGAGGACAGGTTGGCTGCTCCTCTCTTTCAGACAGACCAGGTTTTAAGGTTTAGGTTTGACGTTGGGGTTCATGTCGTTGTGATGGTTCAGGTCAGGGGAAGGGGCTGGGGGTGCATTATGTTAATACAAACGTGTGTGTGTGTGTGTAGGTCTGGCGTGCTACTGTACGTCAGGCACAATAAACCCCCCCCCCCCGACCAGCCGAGACGACCAACCAGCTGTGGCGTGATTCCGTCAGGGTGTGTGTGTTTGCTCAATGCCCCGCATCACCTCCTTTCCTGTCGAAACAACTGAGGTCCTCCATCCTGGCTACAACAGGATTTCCTCTCACACACACACAAACAGTCGTGTTCCCATCACTTCAGAGGACGTTACATTCACTTACATTCATTTCCTGGAGATTTACTCAACAATGATCTCTATTTGCCTCCATCCTAAAACTGAATGATTTACATGAAGGCGACTTGTGTTTTGTCCCCATAAGACAGACAAGTCCCCACAATGTGACTGTGTAAACAGATCTGTGTCCTCACAACATGAGTGATACACGTTCACACACACTCTTCAGCAGCCTGAGCGCAGCTGTGGAGGATATACAGCACAGTTCACTCACATAACACCAACACCCACTCAGACTGTGTCACCCACACAAGAGTTGAAATCAGAAATCCGAGTGGAAGGTCACGTCTTCACAAACAGCAGATAAGTAAACGTTTATGATGTCGAGCGCGAGTCATTTAACCGGAGATTCAAACCCGAGCCGATAATTCCCATAAGCCCTCCATAACTCTGGTTTATTAGTTGTTATGCCAACTCTTGAGGTAACCAAGGCGACATTTATCTCCTCCTCTTTCAGTCTGCTGGTCGAACCCAAAGCCACAGAGAGGTTCACCCTGTCACTCTGTCACATGTTATCTCCTCTCCGAGAACACGCACTCAACTTCCAACAGAATCGACTTCGCAGCTCATCGTCAGCGGCACCAGATTACAGATCTGCATGTGCACAGCTCGATTCATATCCAGCTGACGAGGGTCAGGACGAGGCCCTGCATGTTGTTCCTGACTGATAAGGAAGTGTCAGCGATTTGTTAGATCAAAGCTACAATCTGCCAGAACACCAGGAACAAGTTTCTGCAGATGAGAGTTGAGTGCAGCTGGAAACAGGCAGACTTTGATGTCCACTGTCAAAATGAAGACATGAAACACGTTTATTTACAGAAGTGGCTTCACAGGCAGTTTCATTGAATCCCTGTTCGTCCAGACCATAGACTGTATAAAATATGGACGTAGTGTCCGTGACGTCACCCATAGGTTTCTGAAGAGCAAAAATGAAGCAAATCGTAGTGCGCAGCCATCTTGGTAGCCTACCTCTGCTTTCTCCAAATATGGACAAAGAGGTGGAGCGAGGGCGGAGCTGAGGCGGGTCGAATGAACGCCATTGGCTCAAAAAACTTATTCGAAATAATCAAACTAGCTACGGCTAACCAGCTAGGTTAAATGCTAAATATCGTTGCTAGCCGGCTAACCCCACGACGATCTCTTTCCCAAAGTCAGTGACTAGAATTAGCCGGGGTGACGCCCTTTAGACCGTCAGTGGCTAGTTGTCAATCAAAGTGGCGCCACTTAGATTGACCGCTATGAATTGTGCATAATGATGTATGCTGTATATTTTAAACGAACGCCTTATAAAAAAATTCGCCCCCCCCCAGAGTTGTCATGGAGTAGAAAAACAGCTTATGAGACTAGAGCCATGTTTTGAACCAGGCTGTAAATATGTTTTTTTTCTGTGGTAAAATCGGACATTTTAACATGGGGCTCAAATGTAATTGACTCCCTTCTGCTGCCTGCTCTAGTGGTTATTCGAGGAACTGCAGCTTTTTTGCACTTCCGCATTGGCTTCATTTTTCAGCGCCGGAGGTTGCCGCTTGGTCCAGACACCATCAGCAGATTTTCCAAATGACCGGTGATTTGTAAACCCTCTGCTATCGGACACTTCTCACTGCCTTCTCTGACCCAACAAACCTTTAAACGACATTTGAATCCTGTGCACTTGTCCTGGCAGAGAGCAGAACATCAATGGCTTCACCAGGTCTTAGATCTATAATCTGTCTGCTACAGGTTCCAAATTAGTTCAAGAATAAAATCCACAGTTTAAAGAGGTCGTGTTATGCTCATTTCAAGGTTCATGCTTTTGTTCGAGGAGTCTATTGGAAAAGCTTTACATGCATTAATGCTCAAAAATACACTGCAGCACCTCTGTTCACCCTCTGTTTGAAACGCTGCCGTCTCTTCAGGGTGAAGCGGTCACCGAGCTGGAGGAGAGTGACGCCGACATGCAGCAGAAGAAAAGGCCTGACGACTGTGTTCTCTGCAGACAGAATAACTCCCTTTGGCTCGGACTTTGCAGTTTTTGCAGATGCACCAAAAAGAAATAAAACCCAAACCAAAAAAGCAGAGAGCTCAGGTCTGATCCGAATGAAGCTTGTGGCGTCGTGGACAAAGTGTGGGCTCTCCAGGTTTAACATCCCTGAAATTTTACAATGCATGACATCAATGTGAAAACAGCTGCAGGCAGAGTTTCCCCAGAGTTCCCTCAACATTATCTGATGTAATGCTCCTTGCACCCTTTGAGCTCGTCTCTGTGTTACTCACACATTTCGGCTTTGTATCGGCGCAGGAGGGGGGCACTTCCCCTGTGATCAGCGCCTGTGAAGTGTTGAGTTGCTGGCTACGTTTTAGCTGTCGAACACATTCTGCAGTGACCTGAGTGTGAAACAGGCCCCGGGCCACATCTGGCTGGAGAGCTGATCCTACTGAGGCAACAAGGTCAAAACAAATCTAAATCTCAACACTGGTGATCTTTATAGACAGCACATTAAAAAAACGGTACCTGCTCATGTTGAAATCAAATCTGACTCTCTCTGCGTTCGTGCTTCTACGAGAGCTGAGAGCATCATTACGACGGAGCCAACGTTTAGCAGGTCGCTGCTGGACGCACGACAATTAACAAGGAAGAGAAAAATCAATACTTTTTCTTTTCTATTTAGCAACAAATGGAATGTTTCTTCACTGGTTGCTAATTTGCGCTGCACATCTTGCTGTTATTGACAAAAAATGTGGTTCTATCACAGCGAAAGCAAGATAACGTAAAAACTGTTTTCACTTCCTATTATTCACATGAGGCCATTTGTTGGTGGTGAAATTGAATTACCCGTGTGGTTGATACTCTAAAAGTAAATTTCATTAGGTGGAGAGAGAGAGCGGTGTGCTGCAGGACTGACAGAGGACGACGCTGAACCTGCCGACCTGCCGGCGAAGTGCAGAAGAAAACTCCAGAGTTTTGCGAGATGAAAGGAGAGAAAATCCATGAACTCAGCAATGATGGCTTTAGCACGTGTGGCTACATCATGAATGAACTACGCTGTATGTTACAATCAAGCGGCAACCTCCGGCGCTGAAAAATGAAGCCAATGCGGAAGTGCAAAAAAGCTGCAGTTCCTCCAATAACCACTAGAGCAGGCTGCAGAAGGGAGTCAATTACATTTGAGCCCCATGTTAAAATGTCAGATTTTACCACAGAAAAAAACCATATTTACAGCCTGGTTCAAAACATGGCTCTAGTCTCATAAGCTGTTTTTCTACTCCATGACAACTCTGGGGGGGGGCGAATTTTTTTATAAGGCGTTCGTTTACAATATACAGCATACATCATTATGCACAATTCATAGCTGTCAATCTAAGTGGCGCCACTTTGATTGACAACTAGCCACTGACGGTCTAAAGGGCGTCACCCCGGCTAATTCTAGTCACTGAGTTTGGGAAAGAGATGGTCGTGGGGTTAGCCGGCTAGCAACGATATTTAGCATTTAACCTAGCTGGTTAGCCGTAGCTAGTTTGATTATTTCGAATAAAGCGGCTTTTTTCAGCCAATAGCGTTCATTCAACCCGCCTCAGCTCCGCCCTCGCTCCACCTCTTTGTCCATATTTGGAGTAACCGGAGGTAGGCTACCAAGATGGCTACGCACTACGATTTGCTTCATTTTTGCTCTTCAGAAACGTATGGGTGACGTCACGGACACCACGTCCATATTTTATACAGTCTATGGTTACAATCCAAGGGCACTTTCAACACATTTGTACGAACAGTGCGGCCTTCATTAGAAGCTGCAGTGTCTCTGTGGGGCAGGAGATAGACATCGCCCAGGCTGCAGGCAGCTTTTCCACCGTGAAATCCTCAGAAAGTAACACGCTTTTGGATCTTATTTCCTTTAACTTGTGATATGGCGAGGCTGAGAGAGCGATGTGCAACTTGAACTTATTGATCGCCAATTTGATACACTGCTGGCAGAGCGCGTTAGATCCGCATCTCTGCCGAAACTCTATTAATATTCTCTGAGTGCACGGCCGTCCACGGCGGAGGAGGCGCGCTCGGAGGAAGCCTGCGGATCGACGTATATACGAGCAGACGGCCCCCGTGAAGAAGCCGAAAAAAGAGATGTTTACGAGATAAACATCTGTCAGCCGCGCGCATAGACACATCTGCAATTACATCTGACCTGTGTGTGCGTTAAGCTTCATTCCTCCCGACTGTTGACGGCTTGTTATCTCGAAAACTCTTTGTAATTAATGCGTCTGTGTGAGAAGTGCTGACTCGTACTCTGTTTAAAGCTCGATAACTCCAAACTGTAAATGCCCGACTGTAGCCTGAGAGCCTCCAGCTGTAATCTACGCTCCTCCATTAAGGGATTTGTTTCAAGAAAAAGCGTTAATACATAATATCATGCAGCTACTCCTCCTCGTTGTGAAGCAATAAACTGAGAAAACAGATGTGAATTGACGTGTTTTTTTAAAAAAATTATATAGAGCATGTGAGAGCTGAGCAAAGCAAAATGAAGATGTGAGTTTGCGTCCGTTTAAAAAAAAAAAAAAAAAAACGAATTCCACTCATGAAGTTCAATTTAGTCGTCATGTTTACTGATTATATTATCAAGGTTGTTTTTTCTAGCTTCGAAAAAAAACAGCCTTGATCATTTAATCAGGGTGATCTCAGCTCGAGCTTCGGGGCTTGAAGTGTATAAAAGTAAGTCTGTTTGAAAGTGAGGGAGCAGAGATTGAAGGACGCAGGTGTTTACCAGGAAGCTCCGATGAAAGATGCTTTCAAGTTGCATTATGAGCCGTGTTTGCAGGAGAGTCTCTTCACAGGTCATCATACAGTCACAGCTCAGAAGATGACGTCAGTCGCTCAGTTCAACACGTTGGTCCAGACTGAAATATCCTTCTCATCCTCGTTGGCTTCAAATCCTTGGAACCAGCAGCAGCAAAAAAACCTCTTGACCAGGGATATTTAGCTATAATTTAAAAAGGTCCAGTGGGAGAATAATTCTTGACACAAAGGTCCGGATGATCATAATGTCTAACTATTTAATGATATATATATTGAAGTAGCCTTGTAGTTGTATCAACATCTGCATGTATTCAATACCTGACTGTCAAATCAAATGAATTCAGAACAATTCGAAAACTTTTTGACAATATTTATTATCAAGTAACATAGAACTGAACTTATATGTGTGACTGCCGATGTGTATAATGTTTTCTCATTTACTAAATAAAATTTCAAAATAAGAGAAGATACATAAAATGTGAAAATTGTGCATGCTCGAACAAAGTGCTTAACTTCAGAAAAATAAAGGGAGGAAAGACTTGAATTCCTTCTTTCAAATCATAACCTTCTGTTTTGGTTGTAGGTCCGGGTCCGTATGGGACAGCTTCTGGGTCCGGACCCGGACCGCGGTCCACCTGTTGGTGACCTCTGCTCTTGACTATAGATAATATGAGTAAACAGCCCAGGAAACATTCATCCAAAATGTGCAGCCAAATTGCACTTCATCAGTAAATAATTGAGGATTTGTTCTCAATTTTTTTTTTTTTTATTCACACAATTTTCAGATTTAATTGAAAACACACTTCTCGAATGTCTCGATTCTGGGGAGAAAACAATCCCAGACCTGAGCAGCTCACTCCGGCTGACTTCATCAGAGACCTCCCCGAACAATACAATCCCAATATTGTATCAATGCTCGAGCCGACAAACAATGAGGCCGCATATTTTCTGTTTCAGCCCAGATCGGCGGCTCGATATCAGCCACTCTCCCCCCACACTTCATCTGATTAGATGAGGACAGTAAAGAGCCGAGGCAATATCTCACAGCACAGGAATCAATTATGCAAATAAACGAAGAAAGTTCATCTTCTGTGGCTTCAAATCCGAGGATCCAGACATTTCATATTAATTATTCCATATGAGGAATCAGGTCGTCTTTTTTTCCAGAATCCATTCGCTTGGAAAGAACAAGTGAAGCTGAAAGTAAAAAGTAAATGTAGAGAAACTAATCTTTGTATGTGTCCAGGCCTAATCTGAGATTTGTGGCCGTCAAACATCACCTGGTCACCTCGCACTTCCTGTCCCTGTGCAGAGGGCGCCGTGCAGAGCGGGTAAAAGCAGGCGAGCTGACAGGATAATGACTACTATTACCCGACCACTGCTGACAAGAAAGTGAAACCTATTAGGCTGTATTATTGAAATTGAAGCTATTAGCCGTCGTCCAGCCGAGGACACACACGCACCTGCGCTTCAGAAATATTTAGGGACAAATATAAAAGAACCATTTCAGTCCAGACGGGGGGATCTCACGAGGTGGAGGAACGAGACCCGGCATGTTTCCTCAAGCTCTCAGACCAGAAACCACATGTGGCAACTGAAGGATTTTATTGTCGTCTTTTTCCTTCCTTCCTGCCGCCACCCAGCACACACACACACACACAGATTATGCCTCATCAACAACAATCTTTTTATCCAAAATCCCTTTTCTTTCCTTTCACTTCTCGCCTCCTCGTTTCTCACCGAGTCGTCTCATATTTGCTTTCTCTCCCACTTGACACTCATTGTTTCAACCTCGCCCTCTCAGTTCCTCCCTCCCTCCCTCCCTCCCCTCCTTCACTGTTCCCTCGCTCTCCCTGGAATTTCATCACTTTGGCTCATTAAGCAAAGTTGTTGACACTTCTCATAACTTTCTCTTTTTTCTTCACTTGACAACCACCCGAGCCGCCCCCCCCCCCACAGCCTCGTTACCACCATTAACACCCCGACCTCCTGTTTATCCGTCCTCTTCCTGTAACAAAGCAACACCTCCTGCATCCACTTTGTTTCCTCCTGCACCCAGCTTCCTCCTCTTCCTCCCTCCTCACCTCACCTTCACTCACTCTCTGCACTTCTCTCTCTCCATCTCATTGACGGCTCAGTGTCATATAGTTAGTAGAAAGTGGCATTTCACTGGTGTTTTTCCTGCATCACCTGATACACTGTGTTTGCAGTTGAGTTTATAGTTGGTGAGACAGACGTTGAGAGTTGGCCTTGATTCTGTGTGAATCCATTCTCAGATCTATTTACATCTTTGTGCATTTTTAAGAAACTGAATTCATGACTGACTAAAACTGAAACATTCTGTTTTTGTCGGCACTTCATTGATACTTGTTGCCTCATTAATGTTCACGACCTGTCGGTCTGAAAATGAGCTGAGCAGCACAACACATCGAGCACGGTTCAGAGATCGACCTGACATGTTGAATAAACAGGTGAAGCCTAATAACTGCACACCTTCTTCTTCACAAGCTAATTGCTTCAAATAGTCAAGATCTTGATATGGGATTAAGTTGAATGGCTTAAATATTTATAACATTAATTAAAGCTTAACTGGGAGATTCAAACTTCTGAAATTGACATGAAAGAGACTCAAAAAAAAAAAAACAGTGTTTCTTTCTTTAACGAAAACAGGTTTGTAAGCCTGTAACCAGCCAATTAGCCTGTCAGCTAATTAATCAATTACGCCTTCAGTTCTTTTCCTAATCAATCAATTAATCATTTGGTTTATAACATATAGGAAGGTCACGTCACCAACCTCAAAATATTGAGTTCACTTTTATATTAAATGAAGAAAAGCAGCAGCTCCTCAAATTCATGCAAACAGTTGCTGATTTCACTCACTTACTAAAAACAGAACAAGAAGAAATCACATGTTCGTTAGGAGGATTGGTTGGTCTTTGAACTCAGTCAGTCCGGGTGGACCCAGATACAACCTGGACCCAGATACAACCTGGACCCAGATACAACCTGGACACGGATACAACCTGGACCCAGATACAACCTGGACACGGATACAACCTGGACACAGAAACAACCTGGACACAGATACAGCCTGGACACAGATACAACCTGGACCCAGACACAACCTGGACACGGACACACCCTGGACCCAGATACAACCTGGACCCAGACACAATCTGGACCCAGAAACAACCTGGACCCAGATACAACCTGGGCCCGGATAAAACCTGGACACAGATACAGCCTGGACCCAGATACAGCCTGGACCCAGCCATCAGAACCAACCTGGAGCTTTTCAGAACTGCACTGTTCTTCTGAATCGCTGCCACCAGAAAACGACCACATTGTCCCAGAAAACAGGATTTTCCAAACGAAGCCCAGCTTTCATATGAACTATCGAACCATTTGTCCACATATTCTTGTTTTTTATTAAGTAGCCAGTTAGACTCTGTGGTCCGTGATATTTCATTACAAGAGAGGCTTGTAATATTAGAAGGCGCACACTGTGACACGGAGACCGGGCTAACAAGGTGAAAAGGACAGTCATTTTTCATTTGACTGAGACTCCGGCGTGGACTCTGCCTCCCTTCCTCCGTCTGTCACTTCACGTCTCTCTCATTTGGTCTCCGCAGGCGACAGATTCCCTCGCCCTCACACTTCCCCGCGCCGGCCCTGCACGCCTCCTCTTCCTGCCTCGCCGACAGCTCGCGTATTTCATTAGCGGCGAGCTCTCTTGAATCCGCTGTAACGTTCAGGCCTGGTGGATTTACCTCTCGTCCGTCTTTGTGATTTATTTAGGTTTTCCCCCTCGTTTCCTCCCGTCCGCTCCGTCTCCCTGCTTGTTTCCATAACACCAAGCCTCTCGGTTTCAATTCACGAGTTAAGTTGCATTTCCAGTTCGGTGGTCTGTTTACTGGCACGACAGGAGCGGCAGCAACCAGAACACAGATCTGCAGCTCACTCCTCCTTCGGCCCTGTTGTTTCTCATTACTGCGACAGTCACACGGATTCTAAAACCTACATTTTCCATTCGTGGTCAAATATTCAATGTTGAAGAGCTGAAGCTGGAAAATGTCACAGCATGTTTGGTTGTTTGATTCTTTTATTCTTTTAAGCTGTAAGATGAGAAACACNCTGGACCCGTATACAACCTGGACCCGGATACAGCCTGGACCCGGATACAACCTGGACACAGACACAACCTGGACCCAGATACAACCTGGACCCAGTTACAACCTGGACCCGGATACAACCTGGACCCAGATACAACCTGGACCCGGATACAACCTGGACCCGGATACAACGAATTGACTAAAGTCACGTGTTGTGAAATGAGTAGACAAATAACAGCCTGCATGTGAACGAGCTGTAACTGGAGACGACACCGAGCGTCTCCTGAAAGACTCCGAGCTTCAAACCTGGCAGAGGCATCTAAGACAAATCTCTGCTTTGATGATGGAGTAACAGAGTCGTACGGACGAAAGCTTCCCCTCCTTGGCCGACCTTGTGAAGATGATTCAGGCTTTTATATCACACGGTTTGTAATTTTCATCTGCCTCGTCTGCAGTGACCTGAGAACCGCTCACAGACTTAACTACAGGCAGCAGAAACGTTCCTATTCTTTCTGGCGCCGACCTCGATGCGTTGGGAGCTTGTGCATTTTGAAGCAGCCTTCTTGAGAAAAGCCTTGCTTGTTTCTTCAAACGGCCTGAATCAACCAGTCAAAGCAGCGATGCTCTGATACCACAAAAAGTCCAGGGATGACTTCAGGGTGAGCAGTTTTATTCTGAAAGGTTCACGTCCTGTGTCCCACCAACGACCACCGTCTCAAGCTCTGACTGACTCGTGTTCAACAGGAAACTGTGTCTTTACTCACTGAGAGACTTCAGTTTCTTGGACAGGGAAGCTGAAGCTTGCAAGAAGCTTGTGCCTCCCGTCAATGAGCACAGAGGTCTTTACCTTTCACATACAGAGAATCTGAAACGTCCTTTAAGTTTTTGCATCCAAGTCTTAATTGAAAATTGATCCAAGTTTTAATCAGTGATCACATATTTCATATTCTCTTGCACATCTGTACATAGGTCTTGAGTACATTTGTAAATTTGATCATACTTTTTCTTAGCCTCTTTCAGTGTTAATAATTATTGTATTTCTTTAGCACAATTGTTAACACTTCTTAAACCTCTCTGTTTATACTGTTTATTATTATATTTAACTGCTTCTGTCCTTTTTCCCCACTGTGGGACGAATAAAGGTTTATCTTATGTTTAAATCCTGTCTTAAAACTCAACTCCTGATTTCCATTGGATTTTCTACAGATCAGCCTTATGCTCAAAACAGATTCAAATGTTCATGAACTTTAACCTCAGAAAAAAAAAGCAACATGTGTGACGGGTTTGCTTGTTTGCAGGGATTCAATCAACAGACAGGAGATGGTCACACACCAGCAGCTGATCAGGACTCGGACACAATCTGACGAACAGAAGCTTAAAGAAAGTCATAATTATCATGAGGCCAGTCCGACCTCCATCAGCCAAGCAAAGAAGACGTGACTGTTATGACTAACTGTGGTTTAACAAATAATAGTTTTGATAACAGTAAAGAGCGGGGTGTTTAATTTTAGCTCAGAAACATCGTTGCCCTTTCAGGAAAAAAAAAAACAAATCGCTCACAGCTCATTAGAACGAGCACCTGGGTGTCATTATCACAGCTGAAAGCAAATGACAGGCGTCTTTAAACAGTTCCAGCATCAGCCAAGCATGATCACAATCATCATCACGGCCTACACACAGCATGTGGGTGTGTGTGTGTGTGTGTGTGTGTGTGTGTGTGTGTGTGAGCGTGTGTGTATGTGTGTGTGTCTTAACCTTTCGCCACAGCTCAGTGTGACACTCTAAATACAGATTCCACATCAGAGACAGCAGGTCCCCGAAGAACTCAGGAAGCGCTTAGCGACCTGGGAAAACAGACAGAGCGTGTGTGTGTGTGTGTGTGTGTGTGTGTGTGTGTGTGTGTGTGTGTGTGTCACTGTGAAACAAAGATCTCTTTTCCAGCTCAGGCATCTTGTTCTGATTGCTAATTAGCTACTTGTCAACAGTCATTTCTGTGTGCTCTCCTGTCACCGCCGCCACACAAACACACAATGGCAGGAATGGACACACACACACACACACACACACACGTCGCAAACACACAGGTAGACGCACTCTTTTTTTGTTTTTGCGTGTGTGTGCGTGCAAACTTGGATAAACAGACACTCGGTGCAGCTGCAAACACACAGACAAAAAGAGATGCAGTGTTATCAACTGTTGTGATGATTCTTTTTTTCAAACCATCAATTCATTGTCAGAAAAAAAGTGAAAAATATAAAATGTTTACGAGTTACTCACGAGTCCAAGGTGACATCTTTAAATGTCCAACATTCAAAACTCAAAGATTCAGTTTATATTGATATGAAACAAATCACAATGAAAAGCAGCTAATATTGACGAGCATGGAACAAACCAGTCAATATCACTTGATTAATCCATTATCAGAATTATAATCAATGAATTTAACTAATTGATTAATCAACTAATC
>JBBMOC010001209.1:0-13499 GCA_037975185.1 Centropyge bicolor | reverse complement strand
AGGAGGAGAGGGGAGGAGGAGGAGGAGAGGGGAGGAGGAGGAGGAGGAGGAGGAGGCAGAGGTCTTGGAGGTGAAGCTGTGCCTAAAGATAAAGTGGGGGAGAAAAAGACAGCAGGGTTTCACTCCCCTGCCAGCGACGACTCTGAGCACCATCCTGCATCATCAGAGACTCCAGAGGAAACTAACAAACAGGCAACATTAAATATTGTGGAAATGATGCCGTGTCAGTTATTCAGGAACAAACAATGTGTTTCCAGGATCTGAGCTGCAGCTGCAGTTCAGTCCTCTGTGTGGCCGACTGCTGCTGTTTGTCAGTGGTGACTGAGGTTCGCCATGTGGACACAGGATGTGCTCATCTGTCCCACCACGGATCCAAGTCCCAGCAGCAGCAGACAGCAGCAACACAAGCAAAGACCTTCTTCTATCCACCCGGTCCTGGCTCAGTACAGGTCCACAGAGGGAGGACATCTCTCCATGGTGCCTCAGGGTCCTGGTCCTCAGGGTCCTGGTTCTCCAAGTCGTCCTGGTCCTCCAGGTCGTCCTGGTCCTCAGGGTCCTGGTCCTCAGGGTCCTGGTTCTCCAGGTCGTCCTGGTCCTCAGGGTCCTGGTCCTCAGGGTCCTGGTCCTCAGGGTCCTGGTCCTCCAGTTCCTCCAGGTCGTCCTGGTCCTCAGGGTCCTGGTTCTCCAGGTCGTCCTGGTCCTCCAGGTCGTCCTGGTCCTCAGGGTCCTGGTTCTCCAGGTCGTCCTGGTCCTCAGGGTCCTGGTTCTCCAGGTCGTCCTGGTCCTCAGGCTCCTGGTCCTCAGGGTCCTGGTCCTCAGGGTCCTGGTCCTCCAGTTCCTCCAGGTCGTCCGGGTCTCCGCCCAGCAGCCCAGAATCATCCATAAGGAGGAATCCTTCTGTGACACTGATTCATATCAACTGACTGCTTCACACATGACGGAGCAGCTCGTCTCTGATGCAGAGAGGAGACAGGACCAGGACCAACACAGGACCAGCACAGGACCAGGACCAGCACTGGACCAGGACCAACACAGGACCAGCACAGGACCAGGACCAACACTGGACCAGGACCAACACAGGACCAGGACCAACACAGGACCAGGACCAACACAGGACCAACACAGGACCAGGACCAACACAGGATCAGGACCAACACAGGATCAGGACCAACACAGGACCAGGACCAACACAGGACCAACACAGGACCAACACAGGACCAGGACCAACACAGGACCAGAACCAACACAGGACCAGGACCAACACAGGACCAGGACCAACACAGGATCAACACAGGACCAACACAGGACCAACACAGGACCAACACAGGACCAGGACCAACACAGAACCAGGACCAACACAGAACCAGGACCAACACAGGACCAGGACCAACACAGGACCAGGACCAACACAGGACCAGAACCAACACAGGACCAGGACCAACACAGGACCAGCACAGGACCAGGACCAACACAGGACCAGGACCAACACAGGACCAGGACCAACACAGGACCAGCACAGGACCAGGACCAACACTGGACCAGGACCAACACAGGACCAGGACCAACACAGAACCAGGACCAACACAGGACCAGGACCAGCACAGGACCAGGACCAACACTGGACCAGGACCAACACAGGACCAGGACCAACACAGAACCAGGACCAACACAGAACCAGGACCAACACAGGACCAGTTTTCTGTCATTTCACCACAAAAAGCATCAACTCATCTCATTTAAGAAGCTGGAAGCAGCAACGTTTGGGACTGAAACGGACTTGGTTCCTGCTGATAACACTCAAGTAAACCATAATAAAAACAGTTGCTGATTGATTATTTCTCTGTCCATCAGGCCATCAGTGGCAGTGTTGTGTGTTGTGGTCTGCTGTTGTTACCTGGTAATCCAGGATGCTGAAGCCGAGGCCTCGCTCTCTCTCTTTCAGCAGCTCCAGCACCTGAACGTCTGGTGACCACAGAGCCAGCTCCCCTTCATCTTCATCCTGCTCCTCCTCCTCCTCCTCCTCCTGGCCGCGCTCACTCCTCTCCTCTGTCAGCACCTCCTTCACAGGGGAAACCAGCTCCTGACACACACAAGTCACAACAGACGCTCAAAACCAGAGTAAATACACAAAATTCATTCAGACTTCACCGATGGTCTGCGGCAAAAACAGCTGATAGAACTATCATCACAACGGTCATTATGTTCCTGAATCCTGCTCCTCACTCACTGCTGCTCTGGAGCTTATCTCCCAGTGTGATGATGAGACTCTGAACCAAAACCACAGGAGTGTAAAGACCTTGTCTTATGTATCATGTTAGTAAGTTGTCACATCAAACTTTTAATTTAGATTAAGTGGATAAATGTGCTTAGAAATATCACTGTAACTCTCATCTGTGTCTCTGAAAAACGACTCATATTCTCATTCAGAATTTCTATTCCACAAAAACACATGAAGATATACATAATGAGTAATGATGCTGAGAACCCGTGTCGTGACATCATGCTTGTGCAGTCACACACCAGAGAGACAGACAGGTTACCTGTGGAACGGCCGGCTGCTGCTCAGTGACGCTGCCTCTCTGCTCGCTCTGACTGCAGAGCAGCGACGACAGCTTCAACTCAATCTGAGCACAGACAGCAGAACAGGCGTCAAACGCTTGGCACAGTTTTACACAGTTTGACACTAGAATATGTTTAATAGTGTAAAGACAAACATGATCATTTGTGTGTGATTCTGGATCGATTCTCATTGTGATGAATGATCAGTATTGGAAAGATATTCTCATCAGAAATGTGACGCTCTCACCTCCTCCACGCTGGGCTGTGCCTGCCTCATCGCTCCAGCTCGTTGTGCTGCTTCAGGCTCTGGATCAGATTCAGACTCTGGTTCTGGTTCCAGGTCAGAGGTCGGGTGCCGGCAGCAGATCAGAGTGAACGGAGGAGGCACTTCTTTGAGGAAGGACACGACTTCCCGACGAGACTTCCCGTACAGCTGAACGTCGTTCACCTACACACACACGCACACACACACAAACACACACGCACAGTTATGTTTAACACACGCACACACACACACGCACACAAACACACGCACACACACACAGTTTACTTAGGTCACTTTTGGGGTAATTCACATACACACTAACTAACCTGACTAACCTGAAGGACCACCTGACCTCAACCTGACCCTAACTTTAACTGTTGACCTAAAAATAACAGCTTTCCAAATTGACACTTTTGTCCCCAGTTGCACCACTGTCCTGAATCAACTGGTCTTTTTCATGTGTCGTGCTGAAACAGTGACAGTGAGAACAATCTCTGTCTTAGCTCTAATGCACCAAGCTGGTGGACAGCATGTCCTCCACTTGTGACAGAGCCAGCTTCCTCCCCCTGCTTCCAGTGTTTGTTCTGAGCCAACGTCAGACTTTCACACTCTCAAACATTTCAGGATTCTCAAGATGTTTAAGAAGCATCTGCAAAAAACTAGTCCAACATCCAGTTATCTGTGTGTGTGTGTGTGTGTGTGTGTGTGTGTGTGCGTGCGTGCGTGCGTGCGTTTGTGCGTGCGTGCGGACACGTTTACCTCCAGGAGCTCGTCCTCTGGTCTTAAGAGCCCATGTCTGTCCACGGGGCCTCCAGGGGCCACAGAGGAGATGTAGTGGTGACCGTCGAACGAGTCCAGCTCCACACCGAGACGCAGCGTGTGGACGGGCAGCAGCTGCGTGCAACCATTCACGACATCAGGAAGAAAAGATGAAATAAAAATGAAGTCAGTTTGTTCAGTCAGTCGGTTCAAACGACGGCAGGCAAATAAAACAGTCCCAGTGAACCGTCCTGCACGAAGGTTAGAGCGTCTTAATGTTGATTCAACTGGACGTTTGGTAGAAGGTGTTTGTGAAAATCTACAAGAAAAACACGACGAAACACGACACAGTGCTGCAGATTCAGTTCATGTCGATGTTTCATGTGTTTCTCACCTTGGAGGATTTCTGCAGCTCTGCATCGTCTTCAATGACTGGATCCAGCTTCACCACCTGACAACACACACACACACACACACAGACACACACAGCAGCAGCTTTATGATCATCAGTGCTGAGCAGCCAACACGGACAGTCGCAGCGAAAATGTGTCGTCTCACCAGAACTTGGTACTGTGGTCCCAGAGCCGCCTCCCATTTAGCCCTCAGTTCTGCATCTGTAGCTGCACACACACACACACGCACACACACACACACACACACACACACACACACACACACACACACACACACACACACACACACACACACACACGCACGCTCACGCTCACGCTCACACACACACACAGAGAGACACACACACACACACACACACACACACACACACACACACAGAGACACACACACACACAGAGACACACACACAGAGACACACACACACAGAGATAGATAGAGAACAGTCTGTGTAAGCAGTGGAACAGATGTAAAATTACAATGCAACCAGCAGCTTCCTCCAGCTCCTGCACGAGAGCAGGTCTCACTGCAGCGCAGAGCGGTGACGTGTCTCCAGCTGATCAACCACTGGACACATTATGACATCAACAAAGAGCAATGTGTCCTACTGTCCGTCTTCCTCTGATGTCCTTCTGAGATTCATTTGTTAATTCATGTTTCCACCCTGTGGTTCACTTTTGTTCCTGGACTCGATGGGCTCTTGGCCACAGACCTGTCTGTCTGCAGCCCCACAGGCCTGTCTGTCTGTCTGCAGGTCCACAGGCCTGCCTGTCTGTCTGCAGCCCCACAGGCCTGCCTGTCTGTCTGCAGGTCCACAGGCCTCACGTCTTCAGTACGTGACACAGCTGCTTGTGCTGCAGCAGAAACGTTTCACTACAGCTCTACTCCGGCTGACGCTCGCCTCATTGGAATTCAAGGGTCAGAAGCAAAAAGCTAAATGACTCAAATGTAAAGTGTAAAGTAAGCACTTTCAACTGTAGAGAATGTGTGTGTGTGTTTCATGCATTTGCACACACACAAAAATGTCTCAGCAACAATAGCTTCTTAAATCACAGGAGGATAAATGGCTTTTCCCGAGCAGAGTGACCGCAGCAGCCTGAAAATGAAACACTGAGTCTTTGAGTCAGTCTGCTCCTCCAACCTTCAGGCGGAGTTCAGGGAGGAACCCGCTGCTGAGCTGGAGAAAAACACCTCCATGTTCTCACAAATCTCCTCACATGTTGGGGGATTTTGCAGCAGGTCTGGCGGCGTAACAACAACAGCCTCTGATTAAATTAGCATTGCTAACCTCGGCCTTCACAGTGCAATTAATCTGCAGCGTTTGGCTGAATAAACAGGGTAATACATCGCTGCGAGCCTGTCAGACGCCTCGACACTTTACATCTGTTGGCCGGGAGCAGGCGGGCGGCGTGCTAAGTGTTAGCGTGGCGTTTTGGCCACTTAGCAAAGCTAATGAGGAATAAAAAGAGAGGAAATAATTCAGAGAGGAGCTGTTAGAGGCCCGGCTGACGTGTCTGCAGGAAGCTGAGCAGGGTTTTAACAGACTGATCATCAGGCTCCTGTTCCACAACACTGCACTCTCACTGAAGTCAGTCCGTCTCCTATGTCCAGAATTACAGTCATAGGCCAGGAAACATAAGGAATCTGAAGCTGCGAATGGGAAAATCTGACTTCCTGTGTGTGTGTGTCTGTGTGTGTGTGTGTGTACGAGCTCACCCCTTGTCAGCTGTGCTGTGTTGGAGTACGATGTTTCAGCTTTTGGTGTCGCAAAGCCAGACAAGCGAGTTTTGACCTCCAGTGACCTCCTCAATGACACAAGAGACGACTCCCTTTCCACTGAAACACACACACACACACAAAGAGAAGACAATGGAATATTCACTTTTCCCAGTTTCTTCCATTCCTTGCCTTCATGACATAAATGTCTTCAGACTGCCTGAAGGTTTGCTGCGTCTTGTCCATTTAAAATCCCAGCTAAGGCCCTCGTACACGGTGCGCTGACCTTTGACCTCTTAGCCCATCATTACTGTTGGTGATGTATGAAACCAAAGTTTATTTTCCCGTCAGGCCCATGGTAACTCATCACCAGCTCCTGGAGATAAGAGAGGCTCAGAGCTGACCAGAGCAGAAGAAGCTGAAAACTTGCGAGTGCAGGCTGAACTCCAGCTCTGGTCTCCACTTCTCTGTGTTTTGTCAGTAATGAAATAAAAGACGTCTGGAGGAGATAAGAGCCCTGTACTCCTCTGCTTTTTTAAAAATCACTTGTTTCTCTCTGGCCCGGAGGCTGACCGGTGCAGGCCGCCGGCCGATCGCAAGACAAAAAAATGACCCTGAACCGGGCGAATTAATCTCTGGACGCTGGTGGAGGAGGAATCGCAGGCTTTCTGCGGAGAGTTGGGGAAAATTACACCAAGTTGTAAACAAATTTGTCATCTTAATCTGGGCGAGAGGACAGAGGCTCCAGACAGGAAATAGGAAGCAAAACTCTGATAAGTTTAACACAGAGAGTTAACTTCTCTCACTGGAGCACATTATTGTTTTCATACAGCATCTGAGATACACACATCTGTATGACATCCATTTGTAGTAAACACAGCTGGTACCAGTTTAACAAGGCCGGCAACAGAAAAGAAGCTAGCAGCTAACAGCTAACAACAGCATGACACAGTTCACACACTGACACTTCCCATGACTTGTTTTTACGTTCAGCCCTTTGAACCATCCTTCTGATTTATTACTAGAATAATAAAGATGAACTCACGATTTCATCCATTAATGGAGTTTCTTCCAGGTCTTAATGTGTTTTTTGCTCTTTGCTACAAGTTGCATGATGGGACCACAGAGTCAACACCATGCTCAGAAACTGAGCAACTTCAATCTTCATGCTGGATTTCAAAACGTGCTGTATTTGTTTGATCACCATGACAACAGAGTCAGCGCGGCTGAAAAGTCAACTGAATCTTCTGCTGGGCTTGAGACTGGACTGTCAACCTGGCAAAGTGAGCCCATGTCCTGGGGGCCTGGGACCCTCAGGGGCCCAGACCCTCGGGGGCCCAGACCCTCGGGGGCCCAGACCCTCGGGGGCCCAGACCCTCGGGGGCCAAAGACTTCAGACACATAATTGTTTGTAATTGTATTGTTTCCAATTTGCCTGTGTATTGGGAACTGGTTGTGCATTTGAACAAACATTTCAAAGTGACAAGTAAAGGCAGAACATTAATGGTTCTTTTCCATGAAGAAGCTGCAGTCAGTCAGCCTGAACAACACAAACCCTGCGTCCGTCTGTATCCGTCCCTCTGTCCCTCTGTCCCTCTGTCCCTCTACCTTTATCCAGAGATCTCTCCAGGGCTCTGGGTTTCTTCCTGACCACAGAAAGAAGGACAGTCTGACCCGTCCTCTTCATCACCTCCAGAACCTCCTGATTGGTCAGACCGTGGAGACTGACACCGTCCAACTGTTGAGACAGGTACAGACAGGTGGAGACAGACAGGACATGAGGTTAGATCAGGTTGTTAAGTTTGAAAAAAAAGTTAAGTCTGACTTTCTCGCAATGACAGAGGAGCTGAACACACACACACACACACACACACACACACACACACACACACACACACACACACACACACACACACACACACACACACACACACACNCACACACACACACACACACACACACACACACACACACACACACACACACACACACACACACACACACACACACACACACACACACACACACACAGGGGTCTTACAGCGATCAGTCGGTCATGGACTCGGATGTTTCCACTCTGATCTGCTGCGCTGCCTGGAACCACATGTTTCACAAACACACCGACTGCATCTGAACGGGACAAGAGAGACAGACAGAGACAGAGACAGAGACAGAGACAGAGACAGAGGCAGAGGCAGAGAGAGACAGAGACAGAGAGAGACAGAGACAGACAGAGGCATGGAGACAGAGACAGAGACAGAGACATGGAGACAGACAGAGACAGACAGAGACAGAGACAGACAGAGACAGAGACAGAGACATGGAGACAGACAGAGACAGACAGAGACAGAGACAGACAGAGACAGACAGAGACAGAGACAGACAGAGACAGAGACAGAGACAGAGACATGGAGACAGACAGAGACAGACAGAGACAGAGACAGACAGAGACAGAGACAAAGACATGGAGATGGAGACAGAGACAGAGACAGAGACAGAGAGAGACAGACAGAGACAGACAGAGACAGGCAGAGACAGAGACACAGAGAGACAGAGACAGACAGATGGAGAGTGTTGAGGTTTCACGGTGTGCTCTCTGTATTTCTGCTGTGTTTCCGTGTCCTGTCGTCGTGTCCCGTCCCGTCCTACCTTGGCTGGTCAGCGGGTTGTAGCCGATGATGGAGATACCGAGGCTCTGTCCGTCCTTCTTGGTTAGAGGAACCTCGTGGATCTCATAACCCTCCAGGTTGGGCTGAAACCAAACACACACAGTTCATATATTTCAGCTCTGACTGTGCTGCCTGGATCGCCAGCAGCACAGAAAGCACAGAGCAAAGAGAGAACAAACTCTTTCATCTTCTCTTTCATGAGTCCGAATGTTCAACAGAAATTCATCTCTGATTTTTTTCTCTGAAATGATTCGATAACTTCTGAACTCAGTCGTCTGAAATGACTGCTCACCGTCTTGCTGGGCTGGCTTTGGGGGGGCAGGGGTCGGAGGGGTAAGGAGGAGACGGGGGCGGAGTCTGGAGGAGGCGGTGGAGGCGGGGCTGCTGACCTCTGACCCCGGGGGTCCCGGGCGATCAGCATGGTCACATGACTGCCACACCCTTGCAGCACCTTGACGACCTGGTCGCTGGTGAGGCCGCTGGTGGGCGTCGCCCCAATACGCAGGATGTGGTCACCCGTGCGTAGACGCCCGTCCTGATTGGAGGAGAGGGGAGGAGCACGAGAGCCAATAAGAGGGAAAGTAATCATGGACAAGAACAAGTGATTTCAAATGTTGAATGTGTCACTGTGGCTCAGGGTCTTTATTTGTTCAACTGTAGAGGAGCAGGCTTTTATTAGAGACAGGTCGTTCCAGCTCATCACATTTGATTTTATAAAGATTTATTGTGAATAAAGCCCTGAGGTCACCTGGTCTGATCCATTAAAATATTACCTTCTACAGTTTGTTTGAGTGAACCTTGAGCCCTCGCTGGGATCCACCCTGCACTTCTATCTATATGTTAAGTATTAGCAGTAGCCGTAGCAGTATTAGCAGTGGTAGCTACAGTGCTAGTCAAAGTTCACTGTACTGTCCAAACAGAACAAGTGTCCTGTGGTGACGCATCAAACATCACAGAGCAAAATCTACAACTAAAATCCAACACAACAAAGGCTTTGAGTCTTTTATATTCATCAAACTTGAAACAGAAGCAACCAGAGACTAAAACTAATAAAAGGTCAATCCTTACATTCACCATATTAAGAGCAATAAAAGCAAACGTCCGTCAGTCTCACCTGGATCAAACCGGCCTGCGCAGTCAGAGCTGACGGAGTGTGACTGAGTAGAGCTGAGATCTCTGACTGGTGCTTGAATTCTGATGTCATCCATATTCAGTTATGTTTGTCAATTAATTTGTGGCAAACATCACCAGACAGAAGGAACAACTGCACTGAAGATCTCAATATCAGACTGTAACCACTTTTAATTTCTCTACTCATTTTTCAAATTGATTTTAAGACAATTTCTATCCTTCAATGTTTGAAATACAAAATGTAATGTAAAGCTGCATCATTCAGATTTTTTGTATGAAATGTGCCACATGATCAAATATGCTTTTAATGTGAAAGGGTGACTAGAAGTGTTGAGTTTCAGCTTCACATCGATCAAAAAGTAGGAGCGACTAACCGAATAGTTAGTGAATGAAAAGAAAGCTTGAGTCGAGCAGAGCAGGTGTTTTCACCCTGACTCCACTCTGCTGTTGATTCAGTGCTGAGGAAATTCAACATGTGAGAATCAGAGTTTAGAACATTTGAAGCCCTCCACAGCGTTTTTGTCCAGCTCAACGAGCTCAGGTTCAGGATGAGGCCGAGGCTCAGGTCTGACGGGTCACTCACTCAGGTCCTGGTCCACCCACCTTGTCAGCCACGCTGTTGGGCACCAGCGTCCGGACCACCACCCCGCTCGTCCTCCCGCCCACGATGCCGAAGCCCAAACCAGAGCCGTCGTTCACCAGCTGGATCTCCTCCACATGAGCCCACTGATCCTTCAGCACAGGACAGAAGACACAGAGGTGAGGGACCCACAGCAGCTGGGACGAGTTCAAACAAAGACTGAAACAAACTGTGGCTGTTATTTCACTTTGTATACTTAAGCACGTTCTTGTGTGTATTTTGTGAAAAAGTGGTGAAATTTGTCTTTTGATTGAGAGTTTATTAACGTTTTCATCTCAAATGTGATCATGGCAGAAATATACGTATTAACTTTCACTTTAAGAACATGTGACAGAATCTTCTCCCTCAGGCTCAGAGGAGCCTTGTGTGTAACTAACAAAAAATTCAAATCAATCTGATGGAAGTTCATAAGCTGCATTTCAGGATCAAAATTCATTCGATTCAGATTTCATCACAACAGTTTGATCCAGTTTTGTTCTTTGAGCAGATCGATGCAGTCAGTCCGGATCCATGAATACATTCTTGTTCCACTCAGTTTCTGTTTGTGTTTCCTTCTGGTGGCTCAGCAGCAGATTCACAGAGCTGCTGGCTGGTTATCTGTCCTGAGGTGAAAGGTCGTTAAACTGAGCCTCAGCAGGTAATTACCAACCGAGAGCATTTCCTCCTCTCTGATAGCAGGTGCTGATCAATGAGAGGCTGCAGCAGGTACACACACACACACACACACACACACACACACACACACACACACACACACACACACACACACACACAGACGCACACGCACACGCACACGCACACGCACACGCACACACACACACACACACACACACACACACACACACAGACACACACAGACACACACACACTCACTCACACACATACACTAACAGACACACACACGTTCACACACACACATGCACGCACGCACACCCACGCACTCACGCACCCGCGTGCACTCACACACGCACACACACAGACACACACACAGACACACAGACACACAGACACACACACACACACATTCACACAGACACACACACACACACATTCAGACACACACACAGACACACACATTCACACAGACACACACACACACAGACACACACACACACACACACAGACACACACACACACACACAGACACACACACACACACACAGACACACACACACACAGACACACAGACACACACATTCACACAGACACACAGACACAGACATTCACACAGACACACACACAGACACACACACAGACACACACACAGACACATTCACACATTCACACAGACACACACACAGACACACACACACACACACACAGACACACACACAGACACACAGACACACACACACACACAGACACACACACACACACACAGACACACACACACACACACACAGACACACACACACACACACACACACACAGACACACACACACACACACACACACAGACACACACACAGACACACACATTCACACAGACACACAGACACTCACATTCACACAGACACACACACAGACACACACACACACACACACATTCACACATTCACACAGACACACACACAGACACAGACACACACAGACACACACAGACACACACACAGACACACACACACAGTGAGTGTTTATGAAGTGGCTGGAATCACAGGTGGCTCTGGTCTCTTATTACAGCTCTGATCTGATAGAGCAGCTCTTCCTCTGTCTAATGAAACAAACCTCCTCCTCAGCCGATCCCAGGACGCTGTTAGAAGCTGTTTGCCTGATAAAGTCCGATCGCACTGAACGTGTTGAATGCTTTGCTCTGCGACAGAAGTTCGCTCTTTTCACAGGACAGGCTCTGTTACTGGACGTGTCCTCACTGACTCCAGCGCAGAGTCCGTCCTCCTTCACAGCTCTGCAGGAGAACAAACGTCCAGCTGGAGTTGAGGAGGTTGAAAGATGTGTCATACACACCTAACAAAAACACACCACCACAGTGCATTGTGGGAAATGTAGGATGCAGTGCATTTGGAGTTTGAGCCATACTAGAGGTAGAAAACAGATCAGCCTCTGCTGCACAGGTCTCAGCCCCTGGTCTTTAATCTGTCTCTGAAAGTCCAGCAGCTTCATCAAAGTCCAACAGCAACATCACTGATTCTGGCTCCTGATCTGGTTCCATCCACTCAGCTCCACCCAGGCTCCCCTCTCCTCAAGCAAATGAGGAGTTTTGTCTGCAGTAGCTAACACTGTAAATGAGACGAGGGGAGTCCCGGCGGTTCAGACACATCCCATTGAATACACCTGGATTTTCACTGTCATCTTTCCAGTGAAAGCAAAACGTCAAACCAACAGACTGAAATGTGTCCACAGCACAGAATCTCAGAGACTGTCAGACTGTCAGACTGACAGCTGACATCAGATTCATGCTTGTTTTAAACCATTTCCACTCTATTTTGTTTCCACAAACTTCTTGTACAGTTGCTCCTGTTTCGCCTGAAGAGGAGTCGATATTTGCACAGCTCTCAGTGCAGAGCAGAGATGCATGCTGGGAGAAAGGCCTGAGCAGGAAATGCAGCTGTCAGAGTGAGGAACGTTGGTTCCATATGTGATTGACAGGAGGCTGGTCATGTGACCTGGATGACGGAGGCGAGTTGACAGAAAAGTTTGGAAGCTTCCTCCAGTTGTTCTGCAGTTCATGTCTCCTGACTTGAGGCAGTTTTAAAAGCCCCTTCAGGTTTCTTTAATTACACAATCTGTTATGTTTTATCTCTGTTCTTTCTGCTTTTCATCATTTTTAGGACAGCCATAAATTAGCTCTAAACTCCAGAGTGCATTCACTGACACACTGTCCTAATCGATGGTGGCAAAATATTCACTAAATAGACGAAAGCTGTAAAATCATATCAAACTCAATGATTTATCTTGGTCTTTATGAGCGACTTTACAGCGACGGGCAGCGCCGACGTTCCAGCAGGAAGAGAAGCCGGGAGGTTGGACACCAGGACAGAACATCAGCTCTGACTGTGGGTCAGAGACACCTGGATCTGCCGGCAGAGGAGTCTTGGCTTTAGCAGACAGGATAGTTAGCCAGGCCAAGCCAAGCAATAAAATCCCAGCCAGAGTTGTGTTTTTTATGCCCGCGGCTCCATTAAACGTGACCTCGATAGAAACGGGACATGAATAAAACAAAGGCGGGAGGACCGGAGGCCTGGTATGCAGGACGTGGCCTGGATCCAACGAGCCGGGAGGAGGAGGAGGAGGAGGAGGGTAACAAACAAGAGGGACAGTGTAATCCTGTGTGATAATGAGCCGACAATGGAGCCGAGCAGAATCATTACGCTGAGACCAACCTGTGATCCTC
>JBBMOC010001208.1:0-13504 GCA_037975185.1 Centropyge bicolor | reverse complement strand
TGTGTGTGTGTGTGTGTGTGTGTGTGTGTGTGTGTGTGTGTGTGTGTTGCTCTGTGATGAGATGACCTGTTGCCCTACACTAAAGCCTGTTGACACATCATGTAACATCTACAGTCATGAGAGGAATTCATTAAAAATGTTTCATTTAAGAATCAGGTCACATTTACATACTTTTCCTCCACTGAAATATTCCTGAAACTGTAGAAAAAAATATGAGAGTAAACAGGACAAACAAGAAACATGAAGTTGTATCTGTAACGGTGGCACTTTTAATCAGCGGTCACAGCACAGTGACCTCTGACCCCTGACCTCGGTCCTGTGCAGTGGTAACAGGCTGAAGCTGATGATCTGTATGAAAGGACATTCCTAGAAATTCTCATTTTCACTTTTAATGAGAACCTCAGTATTGACCACACAAAACACACAGAGTCTGTAGGATTGACTCGAGCCTTCTGCCCCATTTCACAAACCTCCATTCTGTCTTATGTGATTATTGCTGTATTTTAACTGTGCTGTGAATAAACTGACACTAAATCAGTTTTGACCATTAAAATTTAGGCAACGTCTTATTGTCCATTGACGTCCCCACAGTGTTAATGACGGGGGAGAAGCCTTCACTTCAAACAGTGATTTTACAGTTCATGGCAAGTTCAGCTGAAGTTCCCTGAGTCCGCCGGTGTCAACCATGGACCGACCTTCTCTTTCTATTTTGAAGTTTTAGGAGTAGCTTAGCTGAAGCAACACGCCTGTAAATTCCAGCCTGTTATAGCTTTACTGTACATTTGGCATCGAACCTGTTCCTGTTTAAGTCTTTCAATGCAAATCTTCCAGTTTCTTTTACCAGCGACCTTTGAGTTCCTCTCTTCTTATTTAACAGTTCTTTAACAGACTCTTATACACTATTATACAGTGTTTTGTTCTTGAAAAATTTGAAAACATTTACAAGGACTTCCTGCAACCTGAGCGGGTGATGTGTCATTGAGAAACATGGAGGAGTCCTGCTGCGTTATGATGCATGTGATGAGAGCAACGTGTCCCTGCTCTGTTGAACCCAGTCGGTCTCTGTGTCTCCGTCTCTGTCAGACAGTGGAGCTGAAGTCTCAGGCCCAGCAGTGTCCGGTCAGCGTCTCCACCCAGATGACCCGGATCGGCTGCTACGTCTCCTGTCTGCACGACAAGCTGGTGGCCCCCCGCGGCTACATCACTGCTGACGAGTATCACGGCAGGAGGCTGAGAGCTGTGGGTGAACGCTGAGTGGGATTACAACACATCTTTTTATGAATACTAGTCATTCCAGTAATGTAGGAATGAGAGGCACGATCAATATGGTGGAGTCATCCAGCAGTAAAATATGTTGCTCTGAACCACAGCTGACATCATCATTGTTTGGACCCACTGCTACTGGAGCAAATTTAATTTAAGAATTAAATGTAAAATTTCCATTTGATAGTTTAAAAATATGGTCAATCAGAAACTCTTCTATTAAAGATGAAAACGTTTTAGTCATCCGTAACAAATCTTAACCCTGTCATGATTTATGGACGGTTTTCCCCCAAATATTAAATTATATTAACTCTGATCTGGATAAACACAGAGTCTAATGATGCGTTTGATTGTAAGTCAGAATTTCCTATTTCCTCTGTGGAAAAACATCCTTTCAGTCAGAGTTCCTGTTGTTGGGGGGCAAATATTTTTAAAGACCTAATTCAGACCATGCCATTAAAGAACAAATAATAGACCTAAGACAAATTGAAGTGATCTCTAGGAAATGAACATCACATTAAGAGCAGCACAAGAGACGAGTTAATGGTAGGAAAACAGGAGAAGAAGAATTTGAATGGACCAAACAAATGAGCAAAAGGATGTTAAAGAAATGAGAGAAATGACATTTGGGAACTTTAAACCTCAGCACTAAAGAGCTGGAGACAACTGAAGAGGACGGCTGGTGGCCTGTCCCAGCTCTGGAGACGTCCAGTGTCCGTCAACTCCACGGCCTCAAACAGGACGCTGGAATCTTCAGCCTGTTGGAGGCAGCGCGTCAATATTTAATATACACTCTCCTGTCGCCCACCCAGGCCGTCCGTCTGCAGTCGTTTGCTCGGCGCTGGCTGGCCCGGCAGCAGGTGGACCGGCTGAGGAGGGAGCGCGAGCGGCGGCTGGCCTGGCTGGAGCTGCAGGAGAGGAGGAGGGGGGAGGAGAAGGAGGAGCAGCTGAGAGACCGCCGGCAACGCTGGAGGAACCCGCGGAGGAGGGAGGACTTCAACCTGCTCTACCAAGCTCTAGAGAGTAAAGTACAAGTACCTCACATGGAGTACTTTACTGAATATACTGAGTTACATTTCACCGCTGCTCTGTTTTAAATCTGTGTGTTGATGACATGAGTCGAATGCTCGGACTGTGTGTGTGTCTCAGAGTGGAGGTGTGAGGAGGAGCAGCAGATCAACTCGTCCCTCAGAGGAGCAGAGAGGAAGGCGGCTCTGTGCTCACTGCTGGAGCAGGAGACGCAGCTCATCGCCGCCATCGGACGCCATCGCATCGCCGTCCAGAACAACAACTACGACAAGTCTGTCAGGAACTTCCTGGACAAGGTCAGAGGTCACCGCTGCCCGCCCCCGCCCCCCCAGCTCTCACAATCCAGACCTGGATATTTATATTTTACTACATAAAATGGCAGGAATTAGGAGTGGGAGTTAAAAAGTAGTAGGAGAGGGAGGAGTAAGAAGAAGTACAAGTAGTATGTGTGGTAAGCATGTAGCTTGAGCCTTCTACCACTACAACTTGTGAAAGTACTAGTAGTAGAAGTTGTAGTAGCAGGAGTAACATAGTAGAAGTAGCAGAAATAGTAGTGGCATCAGTTGTAATTGTGGTAATACCAGTATAGGTGGTAGTAGTAGTAGTATTAGTAGTTGTAGTAGAATAGTAATAGTACTGCTGTGGGAGTAGTTCTAGGAATAGTAGGACTAGTAGCAGTAGTAGTAGTTGTCATAGTAGTTGAAGGTTACCACTGCTACTGCTACTTCTACAAGTTGTATGAGTAGTGGTATTAGTAGGAGGAGAGGCAGTAAGAGTAGTAATAGTAGCTTCAGTAGCAGGAGTAGTAGGAGGAGGATTGTTGATGCCAACACTATTATTCTCATCAGGAGCAATAAGAAGTAATAGTCAGGGGCAGTGATAGTAACAGCAGCAGTATTATTAGCAGTAATGTCAGTAGTACTATCAGTAGTACTGCTAACAGCGTGATGTTGTGTTTCAGTCTGCGGCTCCTCATCGCTGGCGAGCAGCAGACGGTCGACTGGTCGAGATGGACAGTCAACACACGGTCAGAGCCAGAGAGCTGCGAGATCTGTACGACAGCATCAACCTGTCCACTGTCAGCCAGGAGCAGAGACTGCACGTCCTCGTCACACTCAAACACACCGTCAAGGTACCAGACACCGCACACACACACACACACACTCACACACACACACACACACACACACACACTCACACACACACACACACACTCACACACACACACACTCAAACACATACACACACACTCACACCCACACACACACACACTCACACACACGCGCGCGCACACTCACGCACACACTCACGCACACACTCACACACACACTCACACACACACACACACACACTCACACACACACACTCACGCACACACTCACACACACACACACACACACACTCACACACACACACACACACACACACACNACACACACAGGCACACACTCACGCACACACACTCACACACACACACACACACACCTCACACACACACACACACACAGGCACACACTCACGCACACACACTCACACACACACACACACACACACCTCACACACACACACACACACACACACACACACACACAGGCACACACTCACGCACACACACTCACACACAAACACATACACACACACACATACACACTCACACACACATACAGTTCTAGTTGAACATGAAAACACTGACAACACATTGTCTCTGTTAGTACAGATGGGATTTCATTGGAATTTACGATTCACTGTATTTCACATTACCACTGTTCTGTTTTTCTACGAGCCTCCCTGATGATCATTTTATTGGCCAGGAGCACGAGTGTCAGCTGAGCCGGGACCTGGTGGATTTGGTTGACAGGGAGGTGGACCTGATGACCCGGGGGCTGAAGGCAGCCAGTCTGGAGGGGCTGAGGAAGAGGATCTCCACTCTGTTCCTCCAGTTCGTCAAAACGCCGGCGTTTAACCCCGAAGTGACCAAGCTGCTGAAGGTGAGCACGGAGCTGCTCTGAGGTCACATGGACACACCCTCCCTTTTTTATTACATATACGTAAACATCTCCATGTGATCTAAATTCTCCTCCAGGTTCCTCAGAACCCCTCCCAGCTGAAGAACGACATGTTCCTCTGCCGGAGCTGCCACCGCCACCTCCGCTCCGCTGACTTCAGCCCGACTGCCGGCGCTCGCCTGAGCGGCCGCTGCCGCGACTGCGCCCGACTCGACAACATAGCCAGATCCCGCGATGACGTCTCCTGCTACAAAAACATCCTGAAGCGGCTCCAAGCTGACGAGCAGCAGCTCAGCGAGGAGGCCCGGATCCCCTTCCTGCTGCAGGTGATTGGTCAGCAGCCTCAGGAGGATTCTGTTTCCTGCTGTGGTGGTTTCATAGTGCTGACGTCCACATGTGTGTCCTCTCAGGTGGAGGACGTGCGCTACCTGGTGGAGGTGGTCTGGGGGTCCCGCTCCGCCCTCCAAAACAGCAACGACCTCTACAACCTGGTGTTTGTCCGCTGGCACCGTCAGAGGGACTGGAGCCCCTGGAACTGCATCCTGCTGACCAAAGAAGAGACGTCAGCTCACATGGAGGTGGAAGACGTCCACAAGGTCTGTCAGATCAGTCATCAGAGGGTAGAAACTACTGCAGGAAACATAGTCACACACTTCAGGCTCCGACACCTCGTCCTCCACAGCGTCAGTGGCTCTAGTCTCATAAGCTGTTTTTCTACTCCATGACAACTCTGGGGGGGGCGAATTTTTTTATAAGGCGTTCGTTTAAAATATACAGCATACATCATTATGCACAATTCATAGCTGTCAATCTAAGTGGCGCCACTTTGATTGACAACTAGCCACTGACGGTCTAAAGGGCGTCACCCCGGCTAATTCTAGTCACTGAGTTTGGGAAAGAGATCGTCGTGGGGTTAGCCGGCTAGCAACGATATTTAGCATTAACCTAGCTGGTTAGCCGTAGCTAGTTTGATTATTTGGAATAAAGCGGCTTTTTTCAGCCAATAGCGTTCATTCAGCCGGCCCATAGGACCCGCCTCAGCTCCGCCCTCGCTCCACCTCTTTGTCCATATTTGGAGTAACCGGAGGTAGGCTACCAAGATGGCTACGCACTACGATTTGCTTCATTTTTGTTCTTCAGAAACCTATGGGTGACGTCACCGACACTACGTCCATATTTTATATAGTCTATGGTTTAAACTCAGATAAAGAAAAAGGTTCCTGGGAAAGTTCCTGCATTATAATCAATTTCTTGCCACATTCTTTTTTTAATGCTCAAAACCTTTTGTCAAAGAAAAACTGTAATCTGTTCATCAGCAGAACAGAATCAACGTAAAGAACAGTTCTAGTTTATTACAACTTGGCTCTCAGTCCAGGAAGCAACAAGTGATAATGTTTTTATGTTTTTATGGACTTGATTATGCACAGGGGCATTTTCACTTTTCACTGATACCGGCTGCCATGTGAACTTCCCATGTTGCTCTCCCTGGCACGTTGTTTGGTTTCTTTCAGTTTGTTTGGTCAAAGAGGAAAAAAAGCAGCTGGACTCCAGCTGTTGCACAGACTGAGTCTCCCTCCTGTGTGTGTGTGTGTGTGCGTGCGTTCAGGCGTACGAGGCGACATTCATCCGCAGGATCGAGCACAAACACACACTGGCTCGGCGCCACTTCAGCCAGATCTCCGAGTACCTGGACTCTGAGCGTGGCGCTGCCCTGGAAAACCAGCTGCTCTTCAAGCCCATCAAATCAGCACCAGGGGAGCGCTCCACGGCACCACGCCGTTAAGAAATTAGGACAGAAAATTTAAAGAAAACTTCCTGTGGTGTCACTGTTTCCTCCATCACTCGGATTGTCTGTCACTTTCTAAAACATTTACTTCGTGAGTTTAACTCTTGGTTTTGACTCATTTTAAATTCATTTCAATTCTGGTGCTTTTATTTTGAAAGTAGGGGCGTCCACTGAAGCACATCATTTGGTAATAAGACGTGACAGCAGAAACAGGAGGGAGATGCTCCTGTTGTTTCTCTTCACTGTCACCTCAGGATTCTGTGTGCAGCCAATCAGAGATGAAACCAGTTTTTCTTACACCTCCATATATTTATGTTTTCGTTGTCATGAAATAGTTGATGAACCCTAAACAAGTAGGTTCAGTGAAAATAATACTCTTGCATTCTGATAATCAGAGGCATTAGCCAAAGGTCAAAAGTCACAAATGGAGTTAACTGTTTAACAGCCAGGACTCTAAGATAAGGAGTTAAAGTCTGCCTGAGGACAAACGACACCGAGCTCAGTGAGGGAGCGTGTGTCGCTCTCACTGGCAGATCATTCTCACTCTGTTGACGTTCCCCAACACGTTACTGTTGCCTTCATTATCAGTTTTGATTTAGTCTGATTCACAGAATACACAATAAATTATAACCACATTCATTTCACGTTGTGTTTGAGACGTTGTGTTTCCTCACAGGAGGCTTGTTGATCTGAAGACCTCTGCTGTGTTTATGTGATGAATCCAGGGTTATATATTCAAACCCACTGACCTTTATTTCAAATTCTGACGTTAACATGACATGTGAGCTAATGTTCGACATTCTTCAAGCTGATATCAATAATAATGATGATCATAACAGCACTGAAATATATTAATATAATAGTAATAAAATATCACAGATTTTGGACAGTAGCATGAGAAGTTATTGATAAATGCCTTCTAAAATATCCTTGTATACAAAGGAATGAAAATACAAGTGAGTTATGTGAAACCATAGAAACACAGTTTTAAATCTCTGTTGATATCAGTGTGTCAAGTCTCAGTCTCCTCTGTAAATTATTCCAAACAAACAGGGCAAAGATGAGGATTTACTACAGGAACATAAAGTACCAGTCAGTCCTGATATAACACCGGTGATGAAGTGTGAAGTAATTTCCCATTTGCAGTTTTTCTTTGTTTATGGAGGTGATGGTTGTGAGATCACCTGACACAGCAAACGATGATGGTGCCATATGGGTCATCAGTAATAAATCTCAGGGCTGAGTGATCTACATGTTGAAGGTTAGACTGTAGAAATCACCATGATCCAGTTTTGGATAAATATCACTTATTATGATAACTTATTACATCGTGTCCTTCATTCTTATGTCTTCTGGTTATTTCAGCATAACAAGCAGCTTTGCCAGGTTTCAAGTGTTTCTAGAAATATTCGCTCAAAATATGTGGAGAAAGAAACTCAAGTGTCCTCCAACAATTAGCTTCTGAAGAAGCCTGAATCGTTGCTCAATCCCTCCAATGTGCTGATGCAACACATGCCGCTGTTTTCTTATCTGAAGTGAACTCACTGAACCTTCTGTTGATTTTCACTTTTTTCAGAAGTCAGTCAGACAAATATCTGTTCTGTTTCCTGTTGACGTCTATGATCTACGTTCAGCAATTTGCTTTTTTGCAACTTGCAAACTTTCACATCCAGTGAAAAGTAACCACCGATTTACAGAACTCTGTTTTATATTTGCTTCATTTTCTGAAAGTATCACATATTATGATGAAGTCTCTCCAGCATAAGGCATACGGTGTAGTTCAAGTTTCTGATATATCAAGAAATATCCATTGTTAAAATCAGGCTTAGTTCAATTCAAACATCGGTGGTGAAAGAAACACAAGTCTCCTGGTTTTTACATACTTAATTACAAAACTCCCTTTAACAAGTTGGGAGTTTTATTTTTGCCCTTTTACACAAGTTTCAGATATTTAAAAAAAAACTTTGCTAACTACTTTCATCCTTCATTAGTATAACAGTAGGTGTCAACACTTTTCAGTCCAAATCTCAAGTAAAATCAAAATTCAAAAAAAGGCAAATATGTAAAATATTGTGGGGAATTTTTTGAATGGTAAAAAAATGCATCTTCTAACATAAAAGTCAGCATCATCTCCAGAGTCAGACGAGAACATGGATGTCAGTTCCATCCAGTGAAGGTCCGGGATGTGTTTGACGTAGCCTAGCTTAGCACAAAGACTGGAAGCAGGGGGAAACTGTTAGCCTCGCTCCATCCAGCAGCTCCAACTCTTTTCTGGCTGTGAGATACTTTTTCTTCTTTCCTCTCAAACCCCCTGAACACATGGAGCTTCGAAGATGCACCTTTGAATTTAACCATTCAAATATTAACACATTTAAACTTCCTCTATATGACCTGTAATAAAATCCTCTAATACTGCCCCTTTCAAGTGTCATAAATGAAAGGCATTATCTCACCTGTGTAATGGGGCAGAGATAACAGTGAGCAGGTTTAGTGTCTCGCTCAGGCAAACTCCAACAGATATGGACACATGACCCGTCACCTCGAACAGTCTGAGGCTGGAGTCTGTGAGAAGAGGGTCGGCCCGACACCGCGTCCCTGCCAGATCCACCGCAGCCGGAGTACAGCACGAGGAGGACGAGACGAGACCAGAGGAGCGAGAGAATGGTGAAGAGGCTGAGCAGAGGACTGTGGAAGTACCGCAGGGTCGGCCTGATCGTGTCAGCGCCGCTGCTGCTGCTTCCTCTTCCTCTGGTCATCGGGACGAAGGTTAGTCTGCTTCACACGCCGCAGTTCGAGCTGTGCAGAGGGCAGCATCTGAAGTATCTGAATCCAAGTGAACTGAAGGGATAGAAAGACAAGAAATATGTTGTGAGTGTTAAAGTCGTCGTTCGTCTTTGTTCTCTCACACTAACTGCAGTCTCACCTGTGTATTGCACTAGTCATTGCCTGTCAGTCAGAACTGAGGGACCAGCTTCACTACATCTGCACAACATTAGCTGCATCAAATCAACATGTGTCATATAAAAGGCGTCACAGTGACAAACCCACTGAGCTTCTCAGCCTCTTTTTGCTCCTAGCTTTTGGTTTAACAACACATTTACTTTATGGTTTAATCTCAGTCCAACTGGTTCCATCAAACTGCAGCTGCTACAAATTGAAATCTGCCAAAGAAAATACAAATCAAGTTCAGTCCATACTACCGTGGGAATATTAGCAGTTGGTTCATCGTGGTGAGCAGTAGGTGGCGCTAATTCTAACACAGAAGAAAATAATAAGATGACATTTAAAAGAACACTATCAGAAAAAACACTCGTGTGACATCAAGCAGCTAGAGAGAGAAACACTTTTCTCAGCAGTTGGTGGAGACCAAACTCCAGCTGAAAGGATGGATGCATCAAGTAAACCTGTAGCCGCTCTAGTCTACAGTTTCATTTAGCCGACACTTTAGCCGACTGCAGGAGCTGGGGATCGAACCATCAACCTTCTGATTGGTTCTGTCAGAGAAAACTGTACTGAGAACATATGTTGTGAAATCTGTGAACTCCACCACGGATAAATACGACAGTGTGTTTTGTCCCTGTAGGAGGCAGAATGTGCCTTCGTGCTGCTGCTGATGGCGACGTTCTGGGTGACGGACGTGATTCCTCTGTCCATGACCGCCATGATGCCCGCCATCTTCTTCCCCATGTTTGGCATCATGAGCTCCTCAGACGTGAGTCCATCTGAAGTCGCTGCGCTAAATCCCCTGTCGAGATTTATGAAATGAGCGAAGACGTACGAAGAAACTAACAATAAACCGACTGCAAACATTGCTAAAGCAGCAGCTGTCGGTACAACGTTAGCTAACTTAGCTAGGAGGCCTCCAAACACCAGCTTTGATCATAAACTGTATAAAATATGGACGTAGTGTCCGTGACGTCACCCATAGGTTTCTGAAGAGCAAAAATGAAGCAAATCGTAGTGCGCAGCCATCTTGGTAGCCTACCTCCAGTTACTCCATATATGGACAAAGAGGTGGAGCGAGGGCGGAGCTGAGGCGGGTCCTATGGGCCGGCTGAATGAACGCTATTGGCTGAAAAAAGCCGCTTTATTTGAAATAATCAAACTCGCTACGGCTAACCAGCTAGGTTAAATGCTAAATATTGTTGCTAGCCAGCTAACCCCACGCTAACCCCAGAGTTGTCATGGAGTAGAAAAACAGCTTATGAGACTAGAGCCATGTTTTGAACCAGGCTGTAAATATGTTTTTTTTCTGTGGTAAAATCGGACATTTTAACATGGGGCTCAAATGTAATTGACTCCCTTCTGCGGCCTGCTCTAGTGGTTATTCAAGGAACTGCAGCTTTTTTGCACTTCCGCATTGACTTCATTTTTCAGCGCCGGAGGTTGCCGCTTGGTCTCTACCTGTATATTATTCCTCCTCCCCTCTCTGTTTCTCCCCCAGGTGGCCAAGGAGTACTTTAAAGACTTCCACTTCTTGCTGGTGGGGGTCATCTGCATCGCCACGTCCATCGAGAAGTGGGGTCTCCACCGCAGAATCGCCCTGAGGCTGGTCGCCACGGTGGGAGTAAACCCTGCATGGTGAGCGCCGCGTTCACCTTCACTGCCGAAGGATTCAAACGTTGAGTTCGCACAGGTTTGTATGTGGATGTGAAGACTCCCCCCCCCGGTGTGAGTCGCTCCTCGACCAGTCAAACAGCAGAGGAAGTCTTGCCCCAGATGGCCACTGGAGGGCGCTGCGTCGTGAGATACACTGAATGTTGTGTTACTCCAGAACATTGATTACGTGTTTGCGGCTCGTTTCGATGTGGTCACAGACGGTGTCCTGCCTCACGCCGTCCTCCAGATGATTCCACAGGCGGCCAGATGAAGTTCAAACATGACGCCTTGCTGTCGTCTCCAGGTTGATGTTGGGCTTCATGACCGGCTGTGCCTTCCTCTCCATGTGGGTCCAAAACACCTCGGCCGTTACCATGGTGATGCCCATCGTGGAGGCTGTTCTCCAGCAGATCCTGAAGGCCAACGAGGGGGTGGGTGCCGGCCAAGACAACCCCAACCTGCAGCTGGACGGTAGCTGGATGCACACTCCAACAATACCACAGAACCAAAATGATAGAAGTGAGATATTTGTTCAACAACAACGGTTCCAAAAAAGTCGAGACATAAAGTTGATGACAAACATTCATGAGTGAACATGAACCAGATTTTAGTCCCACAAAGCTCTGAGTGAAAAGTCATAATTAGGGCCCGAGCACACTAAAGTGCGTAGGACCCTCTTGTAACCCTTAGGAGAATTATTTTTCTCGCCCCACTTTAAACCCAAATTTCGGGCATTCCGCTTGAGATAAACGCGAACGTGCCTAGCCAAAAAGTTCAGTCCCGGCGAAAAATTTATGAATCCAGGGTCTGCGCAAAAATACATGCGCCATAGCGGCCCCTAGGGGCCTCAAACTGCAGCCCCTGCCGCTAGTTTGAGCTACGGGCCCGAAAATTGGCGTGCACAACAAGCATTGCAAGGCCTACGAAAAAGTCTATTACAACCATCATTAATACCGAACAGGAAGTTCGCAAATTAACGCTAAACGTCACGTTTTAGCAATTTGCACGCTACGTATTTGAACTTGTCCTAGGGTTTTAATCGGATCGCCTACAAATTTGGAGGGTGCGTACGAGAAACGTTGACGATTAAAAGTAATTAAAAGAATTTGCATAGGTAAATGGGCGTGGCCACAAACCACGCCCAAAAAACGCGAAATTTTCACAACCTCCGATGTGTACGAAATTTTATGGGCATAAGCCCTGGGCCAAGACTGTCCCCGATATGTAAATTGTAACCCGGAATTCTAAACAGGAAGTTCGCAAATTAACGTTGAAATTCCGATTTTTTTCAATTTTTGGTCTAGCATTTGAACGAACTCGTCCCAGGGTTTTAATTGGATCGGCTCCAGATTTGGAGGGTGTGTAGGAGATGAGTTGAGGATGAAAAGTTATTAAAAGAATTTGCATAGGTCAAAGGGGGGCGTGGCCGCGAGGGCCCGAACATCGCCGCTTGCGGCTTTAATTATCTATCTAATCATGACAGTTAGCTTCACACTGAGAGCACATGGAGGTAATTTCCACCATTTTCTGCTAATTACCATAAACATGAGCTCTTTGAGCAGCAGCACTGTGGCGACAGGAGAAGTGAATCACACTCTGTTCTTCCTGCAGAAACTGACGTCCATGTTGAAACCATGACAGAAACTGTGAGGTGAGTTAAAGTCATAGACTGTATAAAATATGGACGTAGTGTCCGTGACGTCACCCATAGGTTTCTGAAGAGCAAAAATGAAGCAAATCGTAGTGCGCAGCCATCTTGGTAGCCTACCTCCGGTTACACCAAATATGGACTAAGAGGTGGAGCGAGGGCGGAGCTGAGGCGGGTCCTATGGGCCGGCTGAATGAACGCTATTGGCTGAAAAAAGCCGCTTTATTCAAAATAATCAAACTAGCTACGGCTAACCAGCTAGGTTAAATGCTAAATATCGTTGCTAGCCGGCTAACCCCACGACGATCTCTTTCCCAAACTCAGTGACTAGAATTAGCCGGGCTGACGCCCTTTAGACCGTCAGTGGCTAGTTGTCAATCAAAGTGGCGCCACTTAGATTGACAGCTATGAATTGTGCATAATGATGTATGCTGTATATTTTAAACGAACGCCTTATAAAAAAATTTGCCGCCCCCAGAGTTGTCATGGAGTAGAAAAACAGCTTATGAGACTAGAGCCATGTTTTGAACCAGGCTGTAAATATGTTTTTTTCTGTGGTAAAATCGGACATTTTAACATGGGGCTCAAATGTAATTGACTCCCTTCTGCAGCCTGCTCTAGTGGTTATTCGAAGAACTGCATCTTTTTTGCACTTCCGCATTGGCTTCATTTTTCAGCGCTGGAGGTTGCCGCTTGGTTAAAGTCTGTCCCACTGGGCTCTGGGGGTTTGCAGTACTCTAGTATATATTGCAGTACATCCAGTANCATGCCGGGTTGGTCTTCTCTCTTCCCTCAGTGAGTCACCGACCTGCTGCCACAAAACTCACCGCAGCACCTAATGTGGATTCATCCGCCGCTGAAAATAGTCCCCAACAAAAGCACAGATTCCTCCAAAACCAAACAAAGAACAAACTTTATTTTGGGGAGCTGTTTTTAAATATTTACATCTGAGAGTTACTTTAGTTTATAAAATCTTATATTAAAAATAATGTGACGTCATGTGACTGCTCGGCTCAGCCTCACCTGTCAGTGTCTCTGTTCTCGATCAGTCACTACATCACTGACGCCACCGTGGCTCTGCTGCTGGGTCTCCTCTTCTTCATCGCCCCCAGCTGTGGACCCTCCGCAAAATATGGTAAATACACAGGAGTCAGCTGTGATTGGCCGGTTAGT
>JBBMOC010001207.1:0-13521 GCA_037975185.1 Centropyge bicolor | reverse complement strand
ATATATATATATATATATATATATATATATATATATATATATATATACATACCATAACACCAAAAATCATATACACTTTACATAAACTCCTTTGATTTGAAATTATTTCCTCAGTTAGTTAATTAGTTTCCATTAATTTTCATAAAGTATTGAAATCAGTGAAAATAGACTTGCTTATTTACAAACACAGCATCTGCAACAATTTGCAGTGACAGATTTCACTTTAATTTCAAGTTTCAAGAAGCTAATTTCCATATCTATGGAATTATAGTTGGTATATTTGCAAAATGGTTACCTGTGATTTAGTGTGAGTAACTTGTAACAAATTACCTAAAATATATCACTGGCATGGTCCTTTAGAGAAGAGGCAACAAGCACTGTGGAGAAAACAACAACATTGGAGCATCAGTCACACCAGTTTGTCACAAAAATGTAATATTAGGCCATCCCAGTGACTAGTGTGTGTTTAAATGAGTATGAAGCCTTGGGGACAACACACACACAAAATGAATATTAAAATGAATGTTTTAAATTATATGTGGTCAGATGTAAATTATTTATTAATAATCTCAATATAAACTACTGGCAAACACCAGAGGAAGAGAGAGAAGAGCATCTGCTTTGATTTGGGATGATAATGACATTGATATGAAGGTTGGACATGAAACAAACCCAGGATGAATTTCAGACACAACCTTTCGGAATACCACAATGCCTCATCTGTGATTGGCAGCCGACATGAATCAAAATGATCGATTGATCTGTGGTCTCAACACAAGCCTGTGGCCTGGAAACAACAGGGTTGGTGACCCCAACTTGTGGTGTGAGGCAGGCCAGTGTGACATCCCGGCACACACCAATCACAGCCATGGGTTTGATGAGGTTTGTCTTCTCTAAACCAGAACAGCTGTAAGGAATAGAACATTACCATTCAGATGTGATTTTTTCATTATAGGACAATAAAAACAAGATGTCAAAAGAATAGATGCAGGGAGGCCTTGCTTGGACATTTCACTGGAAAAACCCACTCACACACAGTAGTCCAAGCCTGAGAGCAGGGGCCTTGTCATGTTCTCCACAAACTGTAGCCGTTGGTATAAACAGCCAGTTAGAGTCTGGCGCCCATACAGAGGTGGATTACAGTGATCTATGCAGTAAGCTCAGAGCATGCTGGGCCATGCACACCTCCCTACAGCCTGCTTTACACTGCTGCCGCCACATCACTCTAAATCCACTCTTTGGGGCACACAGAGGGTAAAAACATGACACCCACCCCCTTAAGAACTCCCATTAAGTCCCCTTTTCACTGGTTCCCATTTTCCAGAGGGGTCAGCGTTCAAATTTGATTTCATGCGCTGCACTGGCAATGCTGGCTGGCAACAGCTGTAAAAGACTCGGGGATGAGGGAGAGATTATCCGACAGCAGAGAAAGCCAAGTTACGCTGACCTAATTGAAACCAAACAACCTCTCTGGGCAGCTCACAGAGCGAGATTAAAGCTTGGTCTTGGCTACCTCTGTTAACTTAAAAACCAATGGCAAGTTCCTAATAGATCAACACCCAGCCCGGCCGGTGGAGTTACTGCAGATGAATTGGGGCCACAGCCTAGTGAGGAAGCCATAAAAACAGCTGTTTTAAATAGATACAATTACAGTGGGCTCGTTTGCCACGAAGCATCACAATGCTTTCATTAAAGTGTTGGTCTGAATTTCCAAAGATGGCCGCCAAAAGATTAGGCCTACTGCTGACACATTCCTGTAAACTGTAAAAGATGCATTGGGCCCCAGCTTTTCAGGGTTTTGCCAGTCCCGGCCTGGCAGCCAGCGCCGAGGACAGCAGTGCCAGGAAAGCAATATGGCCGTCCCAGAGTGAAGGCTTCCAGCCAGACATGCTGAAATGGAAATTCAACCTGCAATGTCTGTTTGTGTACATTATGTATCTGTGTGTGTGTGTGTGTGTGTGTGTGTGTGTGTGTGTGTGTATCAGATCCAAGAAATGAATAAGTGGAGGAATGATTAAGTGAACAAGAATGATCACTTCAAAACTTCAAACTGTATTTGATATGGCTGTGATCTAATGGCTTTCTCTCACACACACTCACCTCCCACTGTGCCGTCTCTCTCCCTAAATCACCCGTCTGCATTTAATTCATCACACTCATCTCATAATTTCATCCGTACAAATGAGGAGTAGGCCAATGTTTTGAATCACTGTTTTTTATCCCTCGTCAAGCCTTGAGTCAGATACTCTTAATAAATGGCTGAAAATAAATCACATTAGATAAGAGGACCAGTTGGTTTTTTTTTCTATTCCCAGACAAGAGAGAAAAAAAAATCTCAAATGCTGTTTTTTGTTGAATAGGGAGCTGTAATAAGGCTTTGAACAACCTCCCGATATAGAAGATGGAGAGCACAGGGTACAGAGAAGAATTTCAAATACACCCAGCTCTGGACTGCCCTGGTAGACATTAAAGCCTTATATGACCTGTGACTCCTGCTGTGGTATTTGGTGAACCACTTCTTGTGATGTGCTTTTCATGAAAACAGAGCAGTGATATAAAACAATTGCTGTTGTCTGTTCATTTGTTAGTTGTGCTATAATTTGAAGCAGCCGATCTCTGGGGCTCTGCTTCTGAGGTCGAGGGCTGATGTATCAGGATGCAGTGGTTTTCATTTTGACACCACTCACGTTGACTAAATAAAGTGCATTTAGTGGATTTACAACACAGAGCTAACAGCAGAGCTAACAGCAGTGTAACTTTCCTGTTAAAAGCTGTTAGCGCTGATCCCACTGACTATGAGTTCTATATTCTTGTTTTCTACTTTTGATCTAAAGAAATGAGATGCAAATATCCTGTATAACTGATGCTAGTGCCCCGGCCAGCTGATCAGCCTGGAGTGTTAAAGATAAAAAATCCTGATGTTATGACTTCAGAATCAAAGTTGTGTTTATTGCAAAGTACATTTCCACTTACAGGGAATTTGCCTTGATATATTGGGGCAAAACAGTAGTGGTAATTGTTTGTGCAAGCAGGATAGCAGAAATGCAAGGACTGAGTGCAAACACCAGAGAGAGGACTGGATCAGTTCAATGATATTCATTCACAAAATCAAAAGACTTACTGGCTGGTCTGGAGGGCAAGGGTCAAAACCTGAGTTGGCAGTCCAGAAAAATGCAAAAAACAAACAAACAAAACAAAGCAAACAGGAATAGGAATAGGCCAAAATCTAAGGTCTAATGACGGACCAGGAAAACAAAGCACAGAATCTAAACAGAAGACGAACACAAGGAACCCATGTGAGGAAGTAACAGAATGAAGGATTTGACAGCTTGACACTAGGTACAAGGATTAACTGGCAAAGAGAGAGGGGAACGCACAGGCTAAATAGACAAGGAGGGGAGGAACACAGGTAAAACTAATTAACAATGTCAAAGGTGGGGAAAAGGACAAAGACAGGAAGTAAAGTAGGTGAGCGAAGGTTCTATCAAAATAAAACAGGAAATAACTAATTAAACAAATCAAAACCATGACAATGTAAATCAGAATCATCAGAACCAGAATGGCTTTATTGACCAAGTATGTGGACACATAGAAGGAATTTGAATCTGCTTTTCCTTTGCAAAACAGGAACAGACATGCAGTTCAGAACAAGGACAGCAAATACTGAAAAAATAAGGGTAAGGCACATAGACTGTATAAAATATGGACGTAGTGTCCGTTACGTCACCCATAGGTTTCTGAAGAGCAAAAATGAAGCAAATCGTAGTGCGTAGCCATCTTGGTAGCCTACCTCCGGTTACTCCAAATATGGACAAAGAGGTGGAGCGAGGGCGGAGCTGAGGCGGGTCGAATGAACGCTATTGGCTGAAAAAAAACGCTTTATTCGAAATAATCAAACTAGCTACGGCTAACCAGCTAGGTTAAATGCTAAATATCGTTGCTAGCCGGCTAACCCCACGACGATCTCTTTCCCAAACTCAGTGACTAGAATTAGCCGGGGTGTCGCCCTTTAGACCGTCAGTGTTTAGTTGTCAATCAAAGTGGCGCCACTTAGATTGACAGCTATGAATTGTGCATAATGATGTATGCTGTATATTTAAACGAACGCCTTATACAAAAATTCGCCCCCCCTCAGAGTTGTCATGGAGTAGAAAAACAGCTTATGAGACTAGAGCCATGTTTTGAACCAGGCTGTAAATATGTTTTTTTCTGTGGTAAAATCGGACATTTTAACATGGGGCTCAAATGTAATTGACTCCCTTCTGCAGCCTGCTCTAGTGGTTATTCGAGGAACTGCAGCTTTTTTGCACTTCCGCATTGGCTTCATTTTTCAGTGCCAGAGGTTGCCGCTTGGTAAGGCATCGTAGAAAATAAAGAATCCTCAGGACTGTAATGTACAGTTTGTGAATCAGGTAGGATACAGAACAGTTAACTTGTATAGACTTTGATGTTAAAGGTTCTCAGAGTACAGTTTTTTTTTTTTTTTGCCTTCTTATACCACCCTGCTAAACCTGCACTTTAAATCTAAATAAATAATAAATTTAACTCCAAATATTCCCCTGCCCTGACTCCTGAACACTTATAGGGTTTGTCATGTTATAGCTCACAGGTTTGCTGGCATTGTTTCCCTAATGTTCATTAGTGCTTCTCTGGTGAAAGAGCTCCAGGTGCCAGCACAAAAAAGTTTACAAAAAACAATGCAAAGGCACACACTGAGGCAGCATCCACAGCACTCTGTCTGCCATCACTTGCTATTGGCTGCACACTGGTACACATCATCACAACATACAGTGAGTGTGTGAAGTGCACGTGGCCAGGCGGTGTGGGGAAATAATGAGCAGTGCTGCAGAGAGAGAGGAGAGAAAGGTGGAGCTGTGCTGTTCATGAGCGGGGCTGTTGCTATAATACTATGATTTTATATCCATTGTATATTTTGGTAAACACAGCAGTGTGGCCATCCCAATGAATACATGAATTGTTGATGGTATGTATAAAAAAGTGTCACTTCACATGCTGTCTATACAAGTATATACATAACTAATTGAAAAATGTTGTTCTGACTTTGACGATCTCAGAAGTTTTTGTGAATTTCCCCAGTGTGGGACGAATAAAGGCTTGTCTTATCTTATCTTATCTTAAAGTACACATTGTTATATCCATGACTAAACAATAGAAATGCCATTCATTCGTTCACTGTTGCCATTGTCATAGACAAGACATAGATGTCACAAGATTCCAGCACATGTCTGCACCATGAATCTACAGTAGACAATGCATAATCACAAATGTTCTTTATTGGACTGAATTTACTGCAACTGTCCACCCTTTTACAAACACGTATTTCATATGTGTAGGGCTGTCACGATAACCGCAAAAATGAATCACCGCGGTAGTAAGAGGGCCGCCGCGGTGCATGGTGGACCACCACCGGCTAAAGCCTGCTGAAGCCACAAACAACCACCTCTGCACCCATACCCGAGAGACTTCGAGCCGACACCGAGCTATCTCCAGGCGGACCCCATCGACTCCAATGCAGACCCGCTCCCATGGTGGCGAGACAACCAGAGTCGATTTCTTCTCCTCTGCGAAGTCGCCCGCAAATGCATGTGCATCTGCTCAACGAGCCTCCATCAGAGAGAGTTTTCAGTGCCGCTGGACATATTGTGACCCCCACCCCTTTGATGTCATCAACATTGTCACCGTCTGAAGTGCAGAGCGTGAGAGGGGCTTTTCCCACATGAACTTAATCTGAACCACCAACAGGTCATCTGTCCGCACACCCACCATCTCGGACCACTGCTGACCCTGTTCAACCCCGTTCCAGATGTGAGGATGAGAGCGGCCCGAGAACCAAGGAGTAAAGAGAGAAAGGGGGAAAGGGAGGCCAAGGCATCAGTAGCTGTTAAGTGGACAGTTTTGGCCAAAAAAAACAGGTCACTGCTCTATTGCTGTGTAGTGTTGATAATTCATTAGAAAATTGACAAGTGTCATAATGTTGATCATTGCCACAGGCCAGTAAATGGGGGACTGCACTGTCTCTGTACTTCAGGATTTACAAACTAAGCACTGTATATGTCATATCCCTCTCTGGCATAATTTATTTACTTTAAGTAACATTTGAAAAAGATGAAGGACACAACAGGAAGAACATAGACTATGATCAATAACAGTCAGCCAGTTCAGGTGTTAACCAAGTGTACGGCTAAAAAAAGACTTCCAGGCTGAACTTTGATCCCAGATCACTTTGATCACAGTTTCACTGTGTTGATAACTAAAATGGCTACTAATCTAGCTAAGCAGTTAAACCGTTGACTTTTTTACAACCAGTCCGATCGTTTGACCCTGTGCATATTTTACCCCATTGAACTTTGTGATGTTGTCATGTTCCCAGAGCTCAGCAGTTCACCTGCTGAATGCAATATTAGCTGTCAAAATGGAAAAGGTGTAATAAAGTGTTTAGGTTGACCATGGGACTGAGTGTTGGTGATCTGTGACCCAGCTTGGTCCGTTAACGTCTGGGGATCAGACTCAAGACCAGCTTCTGTTGTCAGCATTTGGCTTAGCTTTGGGCCACTGTCAACCCTTTCAGACTGATTCTGGCATATCATTACTCAGAGTGTGTAATTGGCAACAAGCTGTTGATGACCTCAAACACACCAGTCCTGCTGCAACATAAACAGACCAAGGATTCATGTCTTTAAAGAGCAGGAGGAATGAAATCATCTGACATCACTGCCACAGCTGACGGAGGAGCTGTCCTGGTCCTGGTGGAGGGATCAGGGCAGGAACAATGTTGATGGCAGTGGTGTATGGCAGTCATTATCTCCCTCTGTCTCAACTCCTGGCCTCCAGCCAAGCCACCAACCACAGCTATTTCTCCTGCTCCCGGCCGACTAGTTAATCATGTGTGCGTTCCTTACTATTGTGGTCAGGCTGGTTTGCATATGGTGGTGTGTGTGTGTCTGTGTGTGTGTGTGTGTGTGTGTGTGTGTGTGTGTCTGTGTGTGTGTGTGTGTGTGTGTGTGTGTGTGTGTGTGTTCTTTGCATTCTTCTCACAATTGGGAGAAAAGTACAAAGAATGAAAAGAGTGTTCTTGCAGCATCAAGTCTTTCAATATGTCTATGTCCTAAACTCTTGAATCATAAACACAAAGGCAAAAAATCTTTTTACTCATCATGTGTTCTCTGTCAGGTTTGAATGAAGTGTGCCTCCAGATAATTATGAGGTGCTTCTTTTGTTTTAAAAGACTGTAAATCCTTTCTTTATAATCTGTTTGAGAGCTCATACTGGAGCCCATTCAGAGAGGCTGTGTGTGCTCTGGCCAGCTGACATATGAGAGACCATGTATATAATGTCCAGAGCTTTCCTCACCAAGCTCAGGAAATCCCCAAGAAAGACTGATGCACTGTACTATACACTCACACACACTGTGAAAGTCAGAATACATAAGCCAATTGAAAATGTGTGTGTGTATGCACCTGCATCACTTACTCTAAATGTAGTCAACCTTCAATCTTTCACAGGTTTTTACTCCATGAGCAACCATAAATATTTTGAATACGATGCTTGCATATTGAGCATTATAAGTGTCTCTCGTGTGATATGAATCCTACTTGTTTTATTTTCTCTATCTGAGCACAGCAGTGCACATTCAGCACACAGACAGGTTGAAGTATTAATGCACTTGTTATTTCTCTTTTATGAACATGTCTGTATCTCCATGATGCCTGTGCTGCTGTGGAATGTTCACACTGATGCGGTCCAGTTTGCCTGCGAAGCTCCCAGTCGAAAAGTATATAGGTCAACCTGCAGCTTCTCATACTGTTTGCAATGAGAGTGACTTTATCTGGACAAAACTGTACAACCATAGAAAAAAGAAAGAAGCACTTTTTGGACTGTGCCAATTAATATAATCTGACATGGGCCCAGACCACATTTGATGTGATATATTTTTGTAAACGACCCCTAAAGTTCATCAAAAATATTTAAACATTTTTTTTAGATGAAAAGAAAAGATAGGTATTTTGATGAGGAAATACAAGATGTAGAATTTTAGTTTGAAAAGTATTACAATCAATCAATCCATCAATCAATTAATTATTCAATTAATTAATTGATTAAGCAAGCTATCTAGCTATACCTAGAGGTAACACAATTACTGCAAGGACACTTATAAAATGTTCTCATTTTACTGGCTCTTTAAAACTAAATATTGGCACAGCCCCCCCCCCCCCCCCCCTACAAGACAAATTCCTATGTTTAGAAGAAATTGCAGGACCCACTTTAATTGCCATTGCACTATTGAGGAGAAAATTAGGCAATTATTAAGATTACTGAAAAATGACGTTATGGTCCCAGGGTTCTGGTGCCTGGTGCAGTTGTCCAGTTTGTCTGGTTGGTTGTGCAGCCCAAGCCTCTCTTAAATATCTCATCAACAGAGCTTTAACTGACTGTGCTGTTTTTTCTTTGAACCAACAGTCTGAGGAACTACTACCTGAAGAAGACCCAGAAGGCCTTTTGCTTGAGAAGACCTTATATCCACTTTAATAATAAGATGACCCACTGTCTTCTGCTGAATTGACTCAGTCCTAGCAGAGCAGTTTATTTAGTCTGTCATGTGTGCGAGCCCGGCACCCTGACTTGAGACGGGAAGGGAAACAGAGGGACAGTGAAGTGGAATAGAGAGCAGTAGTGTCGTCTTAGAGCATGTCAGATTATCCTGTCTGCTTTGAAAATCCTAAAATGGGTCAGAATTTTCCTGGTGGAAGGGTATGTGGTGGGAAAATGGGCAGAGCATCTCTGCTTTAAGAGGTGATATATGATTTTGTGGTCACTATTGGCCACTGGACAAAATGGGAGCCAAGGTTGGTCCACAAAGATAGCTTTGCTTTTCAGGTTTAATGTGTATGCGTACCTTATGTTTTATTTTAGTTTAGTTTTTGCCTGCACTGGATTGGGTTGGGTTTTACACTGTATGTTGTTTTATGTCTCATTGTTTAGTCTCTCTCTCTCTCTCTCTCTCTCTCTCTCTCTCTCTCTCTCTCTCTATCTATCTATCTATTTATCTATCTATCTAAATACATTCAGTTTATAGATCCTCCTTCTAACCCTGGAAGGAGTTAATCTAACTCTAACCCAACTGTGACCTAGCATATTTGCTGTGGTTGTGCAATGAATTACTATAAACATTCCATGTGCATTCACTTTTGGTTTGCACCTCCAAATAAACTGTTTTATACATGACTTTACAAATGTTGCTTCTTTACACTGTGTTTATCTGAACACATATGTTTGTGCACTCTAGGTGGACCATCCCCATTATAAAACTTTAGTGGGAATGAGCCTCTAAATGTAGCAATGTGCAAATATAAGAAACAAAATGATAACTTCTGAAACAATACAGCATGCAAATATTTGGGAGTATTTCGCAAGACAGGAAATATGTGTGTATTCAGACCTTAAGAATACACAACATGCCTTTGGGTGAGAAACTGAAAACTTATCACAAGTTACCTTAAAGAAACCATTTGGATTCAAAGGTGCTTCACTGTTAACCAGGCAGCTTCACATGGAGCCACTAATCCACCCGTCAGTGATACTTAACAGAATCAAAAAGACAAGAACGACCAAGGACCTGTATTGATTGAGTCCATCATTCTCTGGAATGTTTTAGTTTGGATGTCACTCATTTTTCTTGACCAAACCTTCATTTGGGCAAAGGGTTAGTAAAGATGGGATGCTCCTCTCTGCTGCACTCCCACTTGGTGACCTTTGTGGTCTATGTACTTTCCGCCCTACATAATAAAAACTTTTCCTGGTGAGGCATTAAAAACATCTTTGAATTTCAATTTCTGTGAATTTTCTGAAAAGTAAGCCAGCCAAATTGTGCATGTGGTCGAGAATTTTCTATAAACTTTACTTGTCATGTTAACAATTGACCATTAGCTTTAGAACCATGTCTGTCACGTTGGTGGGTGGGAATGTAGCCGCAGGTCTGACAGTCCTCTCCATTAATCCAGAGCCAGGTCTTGGACTTTTTCACTTCCATCAGTAGGTGGACTACACACTGCCCTCCCAGAAACCTCTGGTATTCTCATGAAGTTCCTGAATGCCCTACAGTGCAAGATAGACTTTAAGATGTGAAAGTATCCCTCAATTGTATGAGCCACTTGACATTTCTTAAAGGTTGGTGAGGAGCCATACTGGCAAGACAAACTGGCCCCACAGAAGATACTGTACTTTAGTGCCCCTTTAATTTCTTTTAATGTAACTTTCATTATGGCAGTGTACCAGGGTGTTAAACTTTCTACACAGGGCAGTGCAGATCGTATGTATATTACTCACTTCAAACACTTTAAACACACTTAAAGATACCAAGACCATATCACTTTTAAAATAATCAATAATACATACACTCTCTTACAAAAAATAGTTGAATGACCAACAGTTGTATGACCAACAGTTTACAGTGTCTGCTGTTAGCTTAGCTTGATAGCAAACTAAGACAGACTCTGATGTGTAACCTACTTTACTGAGTCACTTCTCTGATTTTAATATCGTTTCTCCACTTGTCACTTGTGGCCAAAGTTTAGTTGTTCAGTAAAAGTTCAGCTAACTTTAAAAACAGCAACGTCAAATGTGTTGTAGTATTACCTCTCAGGTCAGATTTACATAGATGCAATGTTTGTGAGTGCCTAAAATGACACACATACACCACATTCTGCTAGATTTTTATCTAAAATGTAACAACGTATGGAAGGAAATTATCTATTTATGTATTGTATATTAAAATAATACCACTTTCTAATAAGGCAACGTTTACACTAAGTTGTAATTGTTTGATTTATTAATGGTTAATAAATCATCAACTAATATAGATTTGCTTTAATTTACTGACAAAATCAAATGCTTGGTTGCCACACTCATAATAATGCAATTATAAATATTATGTAGATGCAGATTTTAGTCCTCTGCTGTCCGCCTCCAGAAGAAGTCACACGTCAGTCAAAAGTGACTGTTCACACGCAACCCAAAGGATTAAAATAAAGCTTTATTTATGAAGCTTTAAATTTAACTAATAAATCATTCCACTTCTAAAAGGAGCTGGAGGTGGTACAGGTTGATTTTATATGTTTAATTACAATGCATTGACAGTTCTAGGTTGCAGTAGCAATATGTTGACAAATATAGAATATGTTTACAGTCATTCAGCAACCACGGACCAATCATTTGAGACTTATTAAATACATCAGAAGGTTTTGCCATTGTTAGCCAAGAGCCACTCATATTTGGAAAGGTAGTGCATCTGCCCAACTCATTGACCTTAGGTATCATGATTGACAGCAGGCATGAAAAGTTATGGTCGATAAATAAAGCAAAGACGAACTGAAAATGATGAATCAGTGCAGATTGTGGTTTGGAGGGCTTTGCCTTGAAGCCTGAACTGATTGGATCAGCATGTTTGTTTGGGATAAATAATTTTTAAGTCTCTGCCTGTCATCCACAAGGCGGATGATAACAAAGAAAAGCACGAGCCGCTCTGTCTTGATTGCATTTTAAACATTGCATTTTGAGCAGTAGCCCAGAAAGTCCTGTCCTCGTAACTTTGGATGCCGAAACTGAAAAATCTGTTGGACTCGCAACTGCTCCGGTCTGTGGCACACTCGGTCTCACACTTTGAGAAACAAGTTTTGCTGCAATGACACCGCAGCCAGATGTGGCTTTTATAGCCTCCATGTGTGTCGCACTGCTTCCATGGGAAAGACAGTGGTGCTTTGTCATCGGCTCCTCAGAGAGAACGACTTGATGAAACTCTGAGAGTCTCCGACCAAATCCCACTTATCAATCAACTGTGTCTGTTTGGAAGGTCAAAGGGTCGCTCCCCTGAGCACCTCTCTACACCCAGCAGGTGCTGATCCCCTTTGACTGAAGTGCATGAGTCAAGTGGCTGACATTAGAATAACAAAGGCGGATGGCAGCAGATTGGAGATGGCCGGGTTTCACAGGTGCTGCTGCGGCTAAATCCTGCTGATACAGCGGGGAGATTAGAAGAGTCAAAAATGATCATGGGTAATTGGTTATCTCACCTCGAGCACCTCGCCGGGTCTTATCCCCCAGTAAGCCTCCTTATACTCTTTAGTGGACTGCTGCTTTGGTGGAGCTGGATGGGGAGGGAGGCTGAAAGTTTTGGAGACTTTGAAAGGTTCATTTGAGAAACTGCGAAGAGTTGTGGCTTCTGCCTGGGCATGATGAAAGAGAAGCTCACACACACACACACACCCTCTCTCCTCCTCTGTCTCCCACACACAGATCTCCATCCACTCAGGCTTCACGTTAGTTTTCATTATCGGCTGTCCCTCTTCACATAATTGAGCACAATACACGTTGAGGTGGGCCTGGAGTTCTACATGGAGAAACATGAATACATCATTAACCATGACTTCCCACACAAACACAGTGCTTGGTAAACAGTGTGGAGAGAGACAGCACATCCACTCTCTATAGGCGTCATTTCATTTAGTCCTTTGTCTCGTGTCAGTTTGAAAAACTTCCACAGAAGCGATGATCAGAATTAGGCTATATCATAGTGCCTTAATGAAAGGAGTGTTTTCCATCTAATTTAATCAATATTAGAATATCTGCCAATTACCAGCATTATTTCACTTTGAGTATGAAAATCAGGAGCGTGCTCATTTGCTGCAGCCTCGTCGCACACACTGGCTGCATCACAAATGTGATAACAATGACTGATTTTTGATTTTGCTGTTGAGAAACATGAGGAGATGGTGCCGTCCTAATTACACTTCATTCAAAGTGTTGATGAGGTTTAACGGGCAAAATTAATTAAAACTTTTTTTTTCCCCATTCCCGGTCAAGATTAGAATCATGACGTTTGGAGTATTTAATCAAAAATATGTTTTGCAATTAATTAAAAGCTCATTTGCATATTTGTATGTTAATTTGAAAGATGGGATTTCAATCATGCATCTTGAGCAAACCTCATCGCTGACTTGTTTGTTTTGTTATGCATGGTAACTTTAGCTGCTGCGTGGGACAGTTTGAGCAGCAGTAAATGATATTGGTGGATTAAATCTTCGTCTTAATTCTTTCTGCCTAACCTGCTTCACAACCACAGATCAGTGCTATGTATCTAATGTTCAGTGGACTCTCCTGTTACTTATCTTACAGAGCCTTATAATTGGTGATACGCAGGACATTTGTGAATAAGTTTCCGATGTTCTTAACTTGAGAGGGATTAGGCTACATATCTGCTATCAACTTGACGTCCAGGCACTGGAGCCAGTGAAAACATTCGGACAGGAATGGATCGGAGAGAGAATCGCACCTCGTCTGATTCTTTTCTCCATACCTTCAGCGGCCGACAAAGGGACCAGGAGAATCAATGACACACAGACATAACAGAGAGAGACAGCAGGCCTTTTAGTGCTTGGGTTAATGGGGAGTTATTATATAAGAACTCTGCGAACACTGCTTAATTTCCCCCTCCCTTCCTCCCTCTAT
>JBBMOC010001206.1:0-13529 GCA_037975185.1 Centropyge bicolor | reverse complement strand
TCATAATTCAATAATATAAGTACAGAATAGTTTAATAATTCATAATTTCATTTATAACTTTATATAATGGTCAAAAAGGTTAAAGTCTTTTGGAATTCAGGTTTTTATGTGATTTTGTATATGTTGTTAAAAGGTACTTCCCCTTCAAGAGCGCTTAGAGCCGCTAGATTTCCTCGTTTACATTTAGTCGTCAGTCGTCAAAACAAAACACTGGAGGGTATTTTAAAAGGACAGAAAATCAGGCAGGTGACAGAGAAAGACTTAATGTCCAACATTGTTTGCTTGTATTGTATGAATGGCATCATGACTTTCAGTGGATAACTCCCATTAATTCAGATATTTGTATATATATGAATATGGTTCATTTGCATATTCTAGAATCCAGATCTCCTTTGTGATGAACAAAGTGATGGTTCCGTCCAGGGACTATAAGTACCCAGACTGGAGAAAATCAGTCATAGAGACACCTGTTGAATCACTTGTTACTCTACGGCTAGTTTATGTATTTGGAGCAATTTCATCTACAAAACGACACCATGGACAACGAGTTTACAGAGAAGATGACGACTTGCCAGTCTCTCGCATCTGGAGAGGACTGCAGGACTGGGCCGAAGAAGAGGAGGTTTGACCTCGGAGACACAGAGTCCTCCTCACTGGAGACTGGCACAAGTAGGAAATATTGCATTTATCATCATCATCAGTTTAAAGATTGCAATGTTTAGATCAAGATTATTAATAGAGAAACACAGAAAAGTCCATCAGTTGGTGTTTTTGAATATTGATCTCAAGACTTGTGTCACTCAGTAAAATGGAAGTGAACCGAATACATTGTTTTGCACTTAAAGTAGTGAGAAAACTTTAAAAGTCACACCTTTTTCCAAAAACAGTGATCTGGATCTGTGGGTGGTTTCTTTGGGAGTATTTGTTAGAAAGTAGCTCCAATAGACAAATATCTCAAAACCCTGTCCAATGAAAGAAAACCTGAAGGACGGTGGACGTCTTATTGTCCACGTTAGTGTCTGTGACCGTCAACAAGCTGATGTTCCTCATGATAACCCGATGTGTTCTCCCGTGCAGACCGCCACATTGACTCACCAGGAGGCCACAGCACGTCTGTGGACCCTGTGAGGAGCGGTAAGAGAAAGGCCGCCACTGATGAAGAGGAGGAGCCTCAGAGGAAGAGGATGAGACAGCTGAGCCCGAGGGAAAGCAAAGACGCATTAAGAGGTGAGTAGAGATGAAGAACTCTTTGGCTCCGTGTTAATGTGGCGTGTGTAAGGTATCACACAGGAAGGATTAATATTAGAGCTTTGGTAACACGTAAGTGATGATCTTTACAACTGGAATCAAAATAACAAACAAAAACATATGTGTGTTTGTCCGTTCAGCTGACTTTGAGGCCAAATATGAGCAACAGCATCAGCTCGGCGCAGGAGGCTATGGATGTGTTTTTGCTGGATTTCGGAAATCAGATAATCTTCCAGTAAGTGTTATACACACATTCACACACACACACACACACACATACACAGTGTGTTCAGGAAGTGCTAACCAAAGTCTTCTTTATGTCTTGTAGGTGGCCATCAAACATATACCAAAAGACAAAGTCCTGTGCGAAGACATGGTGAGTGATCAACACCGACTTGATGGATGAATAATTGTGGTCTGTTGTTGTGTGTCAATCTGTGGAGCTTCTTTTCCTCATCCTCCATTTCGTTGTCATGTTTCAGGATGAGGAATGCGGCCAGATCTCGGTGGAGGTGGCCGTGATGATAAAACTTGCTGCTGGAACAGGTGGATCGGTCGGGACGTCGGCACCTGTGTCCCTGCTCGACTGGTACGATCTGGGCCAGGAGCTGATCCTGGTGCTGGAGAGACCCGTCCCCTGCAAGGACCTCTTCGACTACGTCTCTGACCAAGGCGACTGTCTGCAGGAGGAGCAGGCTAAGGTGAGTTACAGGAGGATCCTCATGAGCCACAGCTATGAAAAAATGTCAAATCTCCTCCTCAGAGTTCCTCCACCTTCTCAGATCCCTCATCTCTGTCTTTTTGTGTGTGTCTCTCTCAGATCATCCTGAAACAGCTGGTTGATGCAGCCAAAGAACTGGAGGATCAGCAGATCTTCCACAGGGACATCAAACTTGAGAATGTCCTGATCGAGACTGGCTCAGACGTCCCACGCGTTCGTCTCATTGACTTTGGGCTGAGCTGCTGGGCCAAGAAAAGATCACTGTTCCACAAGTTCTACGGTAAGATGTCCAGCTTCTCCTCCTGCTCTTCACCCATTCATTTGTCTGTGAGTTTAATGATCACATAATAATGATCAAAGTTCCTCCTCATTCTCACGTCTTGTCCTTCTGTCTGTCTGTTATAGGGACCACTTCTCACGCCCCTCCAGAGTGGTACAGGAACCACATGTACAGGTCCGGCCCCACCACCGTGTGGCAGATGGGGGTGGTTCTCTTTGAACTACTCCACAACGCGGCCTTTAAAACTACAGACTTCCTGCAGAACAAGCTGAGGATGAAAAGCACACTGTCCACAGGTAGAAAAACACTCACATCTGTTCATTGTAGTTCACATTGTGATGCATGGCTGTAGCCGTCTCCCTCACCTTCCTTGTCTGTCTCTCTCTCCAGATTGCCGAGACTTCCTCAGAGTGTGTCTGACCAAAGCCCCCAAGAAGCGTTACACCCTGGAGCAGCTCCAGCTTCACCCGTGGTTCAGGTAAATACACACACACACACACACACACACACACACACACACACACACACACACACACTTTCAGTCCAGACCTCATAACGCCCAGGGGTCATGTAAGATCACTGCTCTCTGTTCTCCAGGAAAGAAGCTGAACCACTTTCCCCCTGAGGTTCCTGCAGGACCCCCAGCCATCCAGGGAAAGGGACCTCTCCTTGAGCTTTCTCAAGCTTTCTTTCCAATTTGATATGGGCCTATTGAGTCCAGTCAGCCTTATTGTCAATTTCAAGTGCAATAATAAACTTGAAAAAAAAAAAACAAAAAAAACAAAAAAACATTTCTTTTGTGCTTTCTTCACACCACAGAGAATCTTCAGATTCTTATTTTCGTTGCATTTTGAGTTACAGACAGGTCTTAATCCACCTCCAGGCTGTGATTTATACTGTGAGTGAATCAGGGTTTGTGCATAAGAGAAGATATAAGATATTCATTTATTATTCCCACAATGGGGAAATTTACAGTGTTACAGCAGCAAGTTAAATAGTAGATAAACAATATAGTTCTAAATCTGAACCTGCATTTTCAAGAATCTCTGTGACCCAAAAGTCTGAAGTCAACCAGTCCTTGTTAACGAGGGGACAAGCTCCTGATTAAACACAGGTGTCAGACTATAGGAGGAGTCTCCACTTTCAGCTCATTGATTTTCTACCAAGAGACAGTTGGACTCAAATGCATGACACACATTTTAAAATCACAGGTGGTCAAACTGATCCAACAATGGAAAAAGCCATAGCTAAAAAAAAGCAAGAGATAGGCTGTGGTCAAAAATGATCAGGTGATCAGAGGCAGGAAGTGCAGGTCTGAAAAGAAAAAAAAAGGCAAAAACAAGATATGTAAATGTAAATGAATGGTAAACACAAAAAAGGCCTTCATCAGGGGAACCAGACCTAAACATCAGCAGAGCATCATATAGTTTCTGATGGGTGAACCTGATGTTGGTTGCAATGAGTGAAACAGCATTTCAAAAGCATTATACCATGAGGTCAGGACATGAAGAACATGAAGCCTAACATACCTCAGTGGAAGGGAAGTGTGGTGCTTGGTGGTGAGAATGTCTTCACAATGAATCCTTTCTCATAAACACACATCACCTACACAATCAACACAAAGTACAGAAGATTTTTAGTATCTTCAGTTCATCTTCATCAGTCGTCTTCGTCAAACACAGAAACACAGTGGGACTAAAAACAATGTTCACTTGCTGACTCTGAATTTGTTTTGCTTGATGCAGGATGTTTGTGATATTGGTTGCGATATCTGTGTCAGGTGCTTATTTTCTAATGCGTTTCCACTCTATGTACTAATTTTTACTGAACAATGAAAGGCAGCTGATTGAAATGTAAAAGGTGAAATAGTTAACGGGATGAGCCCGATACTCGTTTCAGTATCATTGTGTAACTGACTGTCTTCACGCTCTGTGATTGGCCAGTCACACACAGCGCCCGCCCCTCGCTACACAGACACGTCTCTCGCATACAGTGTATGGTCTCTCGTATCGTTCGTGGTGCATTTGACGAGACAGGGCTGAAAACGGCTCGCGTCGCCCCGCCCATTTATGTGCCCACTTCCGGTTTAGGCACCGCCCACTCTGAATACGGATACAGATACAGATAATGAAGATGGTTAAATAGATGCAGATAGTGGTGTACTCGCTCATCCCTAGTTAACGCGTTAACACGTGCGATTAATCTGGAAACAATCACGTCCGAGCTGAGCTCCACCCTCCCTGAGTCTTAGTCAAATAAATTATTCAATTCAAACTGACAGTCGCACAGCGGAGTAGAGATCATTTCCGCACGAAAGTAGTGATGTACAGATTGATACTGAAATACTGCATCTCCGATACCAGATCTTTATGCTAATATCGATTTTCAAATCAAAATATCGATACGTTTGATACTTAAGTCATTTGAGGTAATGAATATCATTAACAGGAACACAGTGGAAAGTAACTAAACTATTGAGATCTTGTCTAAATGACATACGGTTGGTGGGAACTAGTTTTTCTTCCGCCTAGGTAAGTGCGTAATACGTAAGCACAGCAGCACTCTGCTCAGTCAGTCACTTATCCTCAGTCTGTAAACACAAAACCTCACTGTAAGAAAAGTCCGTAAAAATACTGCACAATATACCGCATTACTGTGAAGCAATTTTCCGTAATGATTTTTTACAGGTGTTTTTTCCATATTTTGAAGCGCCCAATTATATTATGGGAACAAGGTCGGACTCATAGACAGTATAAAACGCTCGGACTAAGCTTTGTGGAAGGATTTCGGGATTGGAGTAAACTCTGTGTACGTCCGTGGTAAAAAAAAAACCCCAAACTAACTAACTTTAACTAATTATCTAGTCCCCGGTGAAGCAGATAGTGGTCTCGACATGTCGTTAATCGGTGGAGCCAGCGTTAGCTGATTTTTCGCCAGTAAGCTACTGCTGTTTAGCGACATGGCGGGTACTACTAAATTAAGATAACTATGAGATGAATGTGGACTTGTTAAGGGACTCTAGTGCATACAGTGTCATGGACGCCAGGCAGAGGTAGGCTAACAGTGCTAATCAGTCAGTTTTAGCCTTAGTGTTGTGGTGTTGTTGACTTTGAGTAGCCTTGGTTGCCTATACTAAATGCATTGCTGGTGTGCATAGATCAGTTTAATACCCCCACCAATGGCGGTGGTGCTGACACGAGTTTCTGTGTGTTAATTTTGAATTTGAAACGGCTAAGCCAGGTGAGGTTTGTCAGCTGCTGATCTAGCTCAGTTGTTAGCCCAGTCAGCTCAGGTGTGTGTGAGTGAGGGAATACGAATCACGCTAATCCATTAGCACTCCAGTTTACCGGGGTGGACACACTAGCTTCACGTCTCTTGTTACGTTTTCCATACGTGTGCTGCTTACTTTGACTCTCTTTGACTCGGTGCTGCAGCTCTGAACAGCAGAGGTTATACCCGCATGAAGATGTGTTTAACTGAAGTGCTCATCTGTAGTCAAGTGTCTCAACAGCGGATAAACAGTTTACTTCCTGTTAAATCTTCACAATAAGAGCCCCCTGTTATTTTGACATCTAAAAGCTTTTATTATGAAGCAGTAATACCAGGAAATTTTGCGTTTTCATTCGTCGTATTTTAACGGGACTCCTTTGCAGCTGAAAGCAGAAATGAGACAGTAATTAAGCAGACATGTTAAAGTAGAAAGAGCAACACAGGAGAGAAACTAAACTTCAAAGCACAGCGATTCAATTAGAAGCTACAAAAGTACTGAGAGCTGAACACAGACTTTCTCTCTGCACTCTTGCACGCACACACACACACAGGAGCTGAGTGTCAGAGCACATCAGGGGGGAAAAGGAGAAACGTCTACTGACAGTGGGAAAAGGGTCAGTCACCCATTTTAGGAGGTTTGCCTGCATTCACAATAACGTGCATACATTAGGGATGAGCCGGATACTCGTTTCAGACGAGTATCCGTTACCTGCCCGCCCCTCCCTACACAGACACGTCTCTGCACATTTCTCTTAAATGGATTTTTTTTATTTTGTTTTTTTACCACCTGCTTGCTCTTAGTTTGGCGGGTGATGTGAAGTCAGTTGAAAAACTTAGCTCGTACTGAACACGTTGCTTTTGAGAAGAACACAGTGAACAAGGCTGACATATTATTTCCCTGTTTGCCATCACTGGATGTTTGCATGAATCATGAAGTTCACACAGATCATTAAAAAATAAACAGTCTTACAGACCATTTATACACACGCGTATAGCTGAACATACAAATGAGCCTATATTAATATTGTTATTGTATATGGCTGCATGCAGTATGTGATACTTTCTCACTGTAGGTCATGAAAATAATATTGTAAATATTATTGAGATATACTGTATATAGGCTTTGAATACAGTAGATTAGCAACTTCTGATCAAGCCATATCAATTTCAGACTTAAAATAACGTACCGCTTTAAGCCCCACCCATTTCTGCACCCACTTCCGGTTTAGGCACCGCCCACTCCGAGTACAGATACAGATATTGTAGATAGTTAAACAGATACTGATAGTGGTGTACTCGCTCATCCCTATATGTACACACACACACACACACACACATATATATATATATATATATATATATATATATAGAGAGAGAGAGAGAGAGAGAGAGTCTTTTTTTTTCTCATTGTTGTGACTGCAGCTTTACTCTGAAAGTGCTCCAGACATGAGGTAGGAAATGTAAAACACAAGCACCCCCAAATCAAAAACATATTTTTCATCTAGCTGTATTGCAATTTTTTTTAGTTTGAGAGATGTCTGCCTTCCCCCCAGTATAATAAAATTAAATGGCAATCAGTCTGTAGTGCTCAGAGGAAGAGGAGAAAGTCTCTTTACAGAACACATGACATGGTAATTCAAGATATTCCACAGACCTTGTTGTGCGTGTCATGTAGAAACTACATTCTTCCTTACAACTTTCTTTCTCTTAGATGTTATCACAGAAAGATATGTTCTATATACAATATTCAAACTTTCTGTGTTGCTTACCTTTGTATGAATTCCAGGGTAAGTGACATCCCCTTTGGGTATTTTATGTTTAAAACATAAAACAAGGAGAAAGTGTAGCTCAGGGCCACAACAGGGGAGTAGATGTGGTTATTAACAACTTCCCCATCAACAGCAATCTTGAATCGCCCATCACCTTAAACATATAAGATATTACAAAAAGAAAAATATTGCATGTCAACTTCAAAAAACACTCAAAATATAGCCATTCTTCCATACTCAAAACAATTTGGTTCTCTACTGCTCATATACAGTTTTTGGTAATAAAACTGCATATGGTCAGTAAACTGTAAAATGCCCTGAACAGGTATTCTGCAACAAGCTTTTTTTTTTCTCTATATATTTTGTTTTCTCAGACTCTAAATTTTAAATATATTTCCAAGATTTTGTCTCCACCAAACTGCATAGGAGTATCATTTCAAATCAAACTAGACATTTTCAGCAATGCACTGAAATTTGGTTCCCACATTATTGTTGTCTTTGCAGCATAACAAAAACAAGTTAACAACTATCACAAATTAGCCGGGGCCAGAAAGCATGTCAATATGATAAAAAAACAACAACAACCCTACAAACCCATGATAAGGATGCAGGGGGTGCTTGGGATGCTCAGTCCAGCAGCAACTGAGTCCTGTTGTTGGAAAATAAAACATCAAATAAACACTATGAATGTCATAAACAGTGTTTCAGGGCGAGAGAGACAGTGGGCACCAGCAGTGCAAAATGGGTCAGATATAGAAAAAAAAGAAAAAACTTATACTGTTCTGCCATATGGACAAAAACTAGCCAACAGCCCACATATGAAGAGCATTAAAAAATCTTTTAGTGAATGGAAAATAGTCAATTTTCACTTACCTCATTTTTATTTGACAATTCGTCTGCCATCTTTGTGTCAACCGGAATGCCGAGGAGGGTACAAGTGTGATCGAACAGGTGAACAGCTTCAAAAAGGAAGGGCCACTCTTCCAGCACTGCGTTTACAGTGCTTCCTTTGTTGATAGTTGCACGTTGAATGCAGTAAGTTTCAGCCATAAATCTTCGAATGCGTGACTCCTGAAGATGATTGGTGAGCACCTTTCAATTCATCTCGTTTAGATTCTAGTTCTGCTTTACCCTCAACTAGAGGCTGCCACTCAACACATCCATAACGATCTGAATGTGTGGACTTTTTCCTTGTTGTATCTTCCTCTTCTGCTGGCCTCTTTGCTGAGGTGATGGTTAATGGCCTACGAACATTTTCAACTCTGTTTTCTAGCTGTATAAAGAGAGCATCATATCCTGTTCCAATGACTTTAGGTCCATTGAGCTCTCTGTCTTGGACAGAGCAAGGATATTGCTCTACAATCGCCTTGGCAATCTCCCGCAGCTTTGCTCTTCCAGGCCGTACATTCTCTTTACTGAGCAAATTATCGATGACTACGCGAATCAGCTCTCTTCTTTCTTTTGGCTTTTCTTTTCACTCGAGGCAAGCATGAGGTTTGGGGGCATTTTGTGCCATGGTACAGCATATGCCTCACAGGATGGGGAATACTCCATGGGACCAGGTGTCGGACATTGTGTTTGGGGTAGAAGGACATTCTGTGGCAGAGGTGTCAGGTGTGACAGCAGGGCCATGAACACTTTGTGACTCTGTGGATAACAGACACAACCCCAATTTAACAACATAACCAATGCAACTTTTAAAAGGGATAATTCAGTTTTTTAAATGGGGTTGTATGGTACCTCTCCATAGTGTATTATCTACAGCAGATGGCGGTTGACGGCCTCCAGTTTGGAGAGGCAGCAGGACTGTTGTAGGAAACTAAGCAATGTACTGCTGTGGACGGGGTCACCAGAAAAACATATTATAGCCACCATTAAACATCAATATCAGTTTAATTGTATGCTATATTTAGAGTATTTTCCCAGCTTTACCCTGTCGTCAGACAGCCCTTTTGGACAGGAAACCAGCATCATATAAGGCGAATATTGCTCTCTCCAAATCAACTTCTGGTTGATTTGAAAAAAAAAAAAAACCCAGTAATTTTACGTCACAGAATACAGGAGTTGCTGTTTTAACACTGCCTCAATCTGTTTCTGTTATTGTGTGACTTCAGTGAATCTGAACTAACCCTTTAAAACACAAGTCAAACTAAAAAACAAACTAACAGATCGAGGCAGAGGTTGACCAGCAACTCTTGTGTTCTGTGAGGTTGTTACGCCCAGCTCGTTGGGGAAAGGGTGCAACATAAAAATACCCAGATGTAAAAGGTTATTGAGTTATTTATTAACAAAAGTAAGATATGATAACAACAAAAGGTGAGGCATCCAAAGGGCCTAATTGAGTGCTGCGATTAAAACAAAGAAAACGAGAACAAAAGAAGACTCTAACCTAGAGCTATAGCGGTAACTGTTATACTAAATGTCAAGACCGCTTAACTCAAAACAAAATAGAAATACAAAAAGGTACAGCACTCAAACTAATGAATCTAACACAGAAAACTAAGTGCGCGCAAAATGTTCCTATAAAACAAAACAAAGTCCTAAACACTAAACTAAAGCCTCACGAGGTTACAAGCAGATTCTAGTTCACAAAAGCACAATGGCACACGAGCAGGGGGTCGGCTGGCTTCTTATAGCCTCCCGTCGGTCCCCCTGATGGGTTGGTCGCCCGGCACGCCTCCCGCAGGTCAGTCGGCGCAGGTGACCGGCATCTTCATCAGGACACACATACGCACGCACTCACACACACACACAAGGGCAAGGATAAAAACCTGAATACGGCGGCGGCCGTAACAGAGGTAAAATTACTGATTTTGTCAGTGGAGTTTGGAGAGAGTGATATTTGATGTACAGAATGAAGGGTTCCTGTTGGAAAAGTCTGTGCGACAGCATAGTAATGGTTAGCTTCCTAGACTGGTACTCCTGCTGCTTCTCCAAACTGTCCAATCATACTTCAAATAATCTGAACAGTCTCTTTTAGATTATAACAATCCAAGCCATGGTATGTGTAAATGCACATCACAGAATGCTATGATAGAATTTACATATACCAAGCCTATACCAAACCGTTTTGTTTTATAATAATAAAAAAAATATTACTAAAAAAATTAGAATCGAATGCACTGTAATAAAGTACTGCGTCAAATTTTGAGCAGGCTAATGACTATTAGATGCATATAACCATGGGAACCCATAGTTATAAGATACACAGTACAGTGCTGAATAATTAGGGTTATAAATCCAAAAACTTACCAGCACTGAAAGCTTGAATTAATCTTCTACACTGGATGGGTGGCAGAATTCCATCGACGTCCTCTGTCTTGACAAAGTAAGGTCATCTACACTGTTTACTCCAATCACCTCCAGGCTAACCATGAGTGTGTCCATCGGATCAGTACTGAGTGATGGCATTGCTTTCCGCACTACTTCTTTCACAAGCTCCATAGTGGCATATGCTTAAGTGGGATAAGTAACCTCACTATTTGCTATTGCTATTTCTGTAATTGTAGAAGCTGGGACTAAATACTTTGCCTGCAAACCCAAGTAAAACAAAGCTAGATTCTCTATGTAGGAATTAGGCATGAGCGAGTACACCTCTATCTGTATCTGTACTCCGAGTGGGCGGGGCCTAAACCGGAAGTGGAAGTTGAAATGGGTGGGGCTGAAAGTCTGAAATTGATGGATTGATCAGTTAGTTTCTAATCTACTGTATTCAAAGCCTATATACAGTATATCTCAATAATATTTATAATATAATTTTTATGAATTGCAGTGAGAAAGTACCAGATACTGCATGCAGCCACATACAATAAAAATATTAATATAGGCTACTTTGTGTGTTCAGCTTTATGTGTGTAAGTGGTCTGTAAGACTGTTTATTTTTAATGATTTGTGTGAACTTGGTCATTCATGCAAACATCCAGTGATGGCAAACAGGGAAATAATATGTCAGCCTTGTTCACTGTATTCTTCTCAAATGCACCGCGTTCAGTACGAGCAAAGTTTTCCAACTGATTTTATATCACCAGTCAAACTAAAAGCAAGCAGACAGTAAAAAAAAAAAAAAAACTCCGACCGGACCGTAGGCAGTGACCGACGCGCCAGGAACCATTTTCGGCTCTGTCTTGTCAAATGCACCGCGCGTATGTTGCGAGAGATGCGCAGAGACCGGCAGAGACGTGTCTTTGTAGGGAGGGGCGGGCGCTGTGTGTGACTGGCTAATCACAGAGCGCGTAGACAGTCAGTTACACAATGAGGATTTTCCTTCAGCACGAGCATGGATATTGATGAGTTTTACTCGTATTACAATAAAATACAGTTTATGATTATAAATATAGTTCATATATTTAAATGTGTGAAGAAAATTCATAATTCAATAATAAAAGTACAGAATAGTTTAATAATTCATAATTTCATTTATAACTTTATATAATGGTCAAAAAGGTTAAAGTCTTTTGGAATTCAGGTTTTTATGTGATTTTGTATATGTTGTTAAAAGGTACTTCCCCTTTAAGAGCGCTTAGAGCCGCTAGATTTCCTCGTTTACATTTAGTCGTCAGTCGTCAAAACAAAACACTGGAGGGTATTTTAAAAGGACAGAAAATCAGGCAGGTGACAGAGAAAGACTTAATGTCCAACATTGTTTGCTTGTATTGTATGAATGGCATCATGACTTTCAGTGGATAACTCCCATTAATTCAGATATTTGTATATATATGAATATGGTTCATTTGCATATTCTAGAATCCAGATCTCCTTTGTGATGAACAAAGTGATGGTTCCGTCCAGGGACTATAAGTACCCAGACTGGAGAAAATCAGTCATAGAGACACCTGTTGAATCACTTGTTACTCTACGGCTAGTTTATGTATTTGGAGCAATTTCATCTACAAAACGACACCATGGACAACGAGTTTACAGAGAAGATGACGACTTGCCAGTCTCTCGCATCTGGAGAGGACTGCAGGACTGGACCGAAGAAGAGGAGGTTTGACCTCGGAGACACAGAGTCCTCCTCACTGGAGACTGGCACAAGTAGGAAATATTGCATTTATCATCATCATCAGTTTAAAGATTGCAATGTTTAGATCAAGATTATTAATAGAGAAACACAGAAAAGTCCATCAGTTGGTGTTTTTGAATATTGATCTCAAGACTTGTGTCACTCAGTAAAATGGAAGTGAACCGAATACATTGTTTTGCACTGAAAGTAGTGAGAAAACTTTAAAAGTCACACCTTTTTCCAAAAACAGTGATCTGGATCTGTGGGCGGTTTCTTTGGGAGTATTTGTTAGAAAGTAGCTCCAATAGACAAATATCTCAAAACCCTGTCCAATGAAAGAAAACCTGAAGGACGGTGGACGTCTTATTGTCCACGTTAGTGTCTGTGACTGTCAACAAGCTGATGTTCCTCATGATAACCCGATGTGCTCTCCCGTACAGACCGCCACAATGACTCACCAGGAGGCTACAGCACGTCTGTGGACCCTGTGAGGAGCGGTAAGAGAAAGGCCGCCACTGATGAAGAGGAGGAGCCACAGAGGAAGAGGATGAGACAGCTGAGCCCGAGGGAAAGCAAAGACGCATTAAGAGGTGAGTAGAGATGAAGAACTCTTTGGCTCCGTGTTAATGTGGCGTGTGTAAGGTATCACACAGGAAGGATTAATATTAGAGCTTTGGTAACATGTAAGTGATGATCTTTACAACTGGAATCAAAAAAACAAACAAAAACATATGTGTGTTTGTCCGTTCAGCTGACTTTGAGGCCAAATATGAGCAACAGTATCAGCTCGGCGCAGGAGGCTATGGATGTGTTTTTGCTGGATTTCGGAAATCAGATAATCTTCCAGTAAGTGTTATACACACATTCACACACACACACACACATACACAGTATGTTCAGGAAGTGCTAACCAAAGTCTTCTTTATGTCTTGTAGGTGGCCATCAAACATATACCAAAAGACAAAGTCCTGTGCGAAGACATGGTGAGTGATCAACACCGACTTGATGGATGAATAATTGTGGTCTGTTGTTGTGTGTCAATCTGTGGAGCTTCTTTTCCTCATCCTCCATTTCGTTGTCATGTTTCAGGATGAGGAATGCGGCCAGATCTCGGTGGAGGTGGCCGTGATGATAAAACTTGCTGCTGGAACAGGTGGATCGGTCGGGACGTCGGCACCTGTGTCCCTGCTCGACTGGTACGATCTGGGCCAGGAGCTGATCCTGGTGCTGGAGAGACCC